>NDGN011392451.1:0-26715 GCA_002564285.1 Tympanoctomys barrerae
TTGAGCTGTAGGGGACACAGGTCAACAATTTCTGACATTGCCAGTCAAGTGGAAGACCCAATAGTGTTATGGACTATGGAACTCTTTTAGCATATTTTGCTGAGTTAACACACCTATAATGTTCAAATAACGGAACTAAACAAAAAGGGGATACAGATGAATGTTCATTTTGTATCTATGTATTCAAAGTGGTTAGAATAGATACATAGTTACATTCTCTTAATGAATACGGGGATTTGTTCTAATAGTGTTTATAAATAGGATATCACGTTCGCATCTTGTACAACAAATAAGCACTAGGAAGAATGTATACAATGTGTGAATTATTGAAACTGTCTTTCCAATTTGGTTTGAAACTGTCTCATCGCTATTTGTTTATCAATAAAATTAAGGGGAAAAAATCACGTCATCAGGATTAAATACAGGAGTGCAATACAGCATCTAGAAGAAGAGCTCAGAACACAGTGCCGATTCTGCTGTTACAGAGGCGGACTGAGACGCACACTGGGGCAGCCCGTCCACAGTGCATCAGGCTGGATCAGGGAGAAAGCGAGGCCTCCGCAGCTTCTGACACCTTTCCCTGGAAATCTGAAATTAGTTGTTCTTTCAGGGTTAAGTGTTAGCTCTGCACAGATGACAGGTAGCAAATCACAGAAATAGATTCTTATCTGGTCCATAAAGCCAATTCCCTAAAGACAATTGCCAGCCTGCACCACCCTTTGAGAAAAGGACTAAAAGAGGACAATCTCGTGATGTATTCGACTCCAGCATGGAGCCACGCTCCTCTGCCTATAGAAGGCAAGGGCAGCGCCTGAGAATTAGTTCCAAATTGAAAGTGTTCTTAAGGAGGTGCTAACGACCCAGCGGCACTTGGTCACTGCGCTTGGCCCTAACAACACCAGACTTCTCATGCCTCCATTGAAGCCTCCCTGGTAGGTAACCCCATATCTGCACCCCAACTTCTGGGTCTTCCCCAAAATGGAAATGACAATAAAAGTCTTTTGAATCAACTCAGGACAGCAAGACAGCCGTGATAGCACATGAACAGATGTTAGATTGTGGTCAAGACTTTTTCTGTGTCTACTGAGGTAATTGTGGGAACTTGTCCTTGTTTGGAGCGTGCATTACATTTATTAATGTGTGGTGAGCCATACTTGCATCCCCGGGATAAAGCCCACTCGGTCCCTTACAGGCCGCTGTGGAGAAGAGTGCCTGGCTCCTGTGGCCCCACAGTGGAGCAAGAGCCATTTGCAAATTGGCATGAAGGAGTGCAGTTCTGCACCAGGAGAATTCTCACTGTGGTATTAGCTACCCTTTTGTGGCTCCCACTGATGGGGACCCTTGCAGGGAGAGTCTCCTGCCTGGGTGATGGTGCAGGTGGGGAAAGAATAAGAAGAGCCAGAGACAAAATAGAGGGTGCAGCGGATTCCTGGGATAGTCCAGGTCCTCTGGAGACAAAGGCCCAGTATCTCCAGCTAGCGACTACTTCATTTAGCCCCTGCAGGGGGAGGAGACGGTGCTTTTCCTGAAAAAGAACACAGAATGGTTGAATCAGCAAATTTAATATCAAAAAGGAAACAGGTTGAGATCCATCCCCACACCTGGGTGCTAATCTCACTGACCAAGAGAAAGCAGGATTTCCCACATTCCAAAACCAGCCCACAAGGCAGGCAGCTCAGGGAAGTCTAGTAGATACTATATCAATGTATAATTCGTGGACCCCAACACTATTGGGGTCCTCAATTGGTTTGGTCCAATTGAGTTAATCTCCCCAATATGTGCACAGTAAGTGGTTTGAACATTTTCCTGTGGACTTTTTCTTTTGCTGAAAAGGAACATTCTGAAGCTGGGCTGATCTTGAAAATAAGCTTCTGCAGAAAGCCAGATGTATCATTTCACTGACTCACATCCAGTGTCCACGAGGAAGAGAACACAGTGCTTGGCCTGGGGAACGAGAATGCATCTCCTGAGCTGGAGAGAGTTCAGGGGCCAGCTCAGCACTGCCAATGCCAAGTGAAATAGAAAAAGAAGATGATTGCTGGTGAAAGGTCACTGTCACCTGTGGCAGAGTGTGGTGGTCAGAGACTGCCAAACAGCGATGAAGCTGTATGACAAGGAATGTACCTGGGGGAGGCCAGGCTAACACACTGCGCAAAAGCCAGAGGAGGGCTGCACTGCATGCACACAGCTGGGGTTATGCAGGCAGCGACCAGACCTGGCCACCTCTAAGCCCTAGTGTCCCAGCCAGGCTGCAGCCTGGGAGGAGGAAATGAGCGTGACGATGCAGCGGAGGCCAACAGGAATTAGATGTGATGCATGGCCCTGAACTGAGCCAGGTTACCTTTGGAGCTTTATGTTGTCTGCAAATGAAAGCTGGGCATCGAGAGAGGATGGCCCAAGAAGGGCAAGGCAGGGAGATCAGCTGACTCCACCTAGTTTATAGTCTGGCTTTGCCACCAGGAGAATCCTTTCAAGTATCTAAAATTCTCCCTGTATAGGGCCGGGGAGATAGCTCCGTGGACTATGTGCTTACTTGACAAGCCCAAGGTCCTGAGTTTGACCCCTGGTACTGCAAAAGAAAAATAAATAAATAAAAATAAAATTCTGCGTGGCATTTATGCTGGGAAGGAATTAAAGTAAACTTCCTAAGGAACTGCCTGACCTAGCTCACAGCCTCGTGAGGTCTGTACGGGAGAAGCGGGAGGCCACTGGTATGTTCTGATATATATACCAGAGTCTGCAAGCAGGTGGGTGGCTTTAGGAAGGCCTCCATGATCACAGGCCTTCTGAGAAGGCTGCCTAGAGTTTGCAGCTTGATCCGCAAGAGGCTGTGGCCTCAGGGAGGGCTTGGGGTAGAAAACACGAAGAAAGCCCCGCTGCAGGTTGCGTCTAGCTGCGCCCAAGCCTCATGCAGCCACTCGTGCCGACTTCTAGCATTTGTGATTGACTCATGATGTCATCCTGGGCTATGGGTGTGAGTGCTGCACCCACCCTGGGGCAGGCAGCCTGAGCACAACATAAGGAGCGGAGAGAGGCCTGCCAGCTGCTGCAGCCGCTGCTTGTCCCTTCTGCTCGTGCTGTTCTGCTGTTTTCCGCCTCCATGACCTGCTGCCCTCTGCCAGGTGCGCTCTGCCTTGGAGCCAGCTGACGATGGGCTGACACCTCCGCTAACTGTGAGCTGAATAAACCTTTCCTTCCTTAATCTTGGATGTCAGGGACTTTGTCCCAGCAATGAGAGAAAAGTAACTGAGGCAGCCCCTGAAGGACAGAGGCGGCCTCCCGCTCTACAGACCTCACGAGGCTGTGAGCTAGATCAGGCCGTTCCTTAGGAAGTTTACTTTAGTTCCTTCCCAGCATAAATGCCACGAAGGCAGGTAAGTCTCCTGCAGTTGGTCACCTCTGCTGGCCCAGTGTCTTCTGCAGGGGATCAGTATGGTGGCACACATGCCTCGTCTACTCTAGCTGCAAGAGTCGGACAAGGCCAGGGCTGCTGCAAGGGTGGGGGCAGAGACCAGGAAAGTGATGGCAACTCAGCCACACTCCAAGAAAGGGGCAGCATCAGGCTTTATTCCTGTCCATTGCAGGATACTGCATGAACGCCATCTGCAGCCCATCAAAATGACATGCATCTCGAAGGGTTCTGTTCACTGTTTCCTGGCCACCAGGCAGAGCAGCTCTTTTTTTTTTTACAGTACTGGAGATTGAACTCAGGACCCTGCACTTTTCTGGAAAGTGCTTATTCTACTGCAGAGCAGCTCTTGAAAACCTTCATCGGAGGTTTAGCTTCCAGAGCACCTGGGACACACAGCACTGTACCTGGGACACACAGACATGGGTCTGTTCAGGTCACACGTAATCTGCTGGGCTGTGCTGGAAAGCACGGAATGGCCCTGGTGAGGGCAGCCGCTGGGTGCCCACTGCCCGCAGCCGAGGATCTACCCTACAGCCAGTGGCTCTCACCGGAAGCCCTCAGAGGGGGCCCGACTGTTGTTCTCAGCTGCGTCTTCCACGCAGCAGGCCTGTCCCTCCACTTCTGATCTTTTAGCCACTGCTTCCCTGAAATCCATTTCTCCCCATAGAAGCTACTGACTTCCCGCAAGATCCATAAAAGAGAATGGGAATGAAATCGGAGGCCAGCGGAGGCCAGCCCCCACACCTAGCAAAGATGGCGCGCAGAACCTTGTTCCTGTTCAGTGTCCCTGGGTGATGATGAAATTCTGGTGACCAGAGACAAAAATAAACAAAATCAGATTGAGGCTGGACGTTCCAATGCTCTCCTTTTCATCTGAGGAATCTTAGATCTGGGTGAAAGCTGAGTGGGAAAAGTTCTCTTTTAATAAAATTACAAAGCCATTTAAATAAGATGTGACAAAGAGCAACAGAGTTTGTGATGTTTTACTGTCCTCGAGAGGTTGTTTTCAGGACCTCCAACAGATAACCCCATGAATGCCCTTGGACGACACAGCGTAAAAGCTGCACAGAACCCGGCATAACTGATCTCTGGATTACATAATGGCTAGGCATGTCCAGCGGTTATTCTGTATTAGACACGGAATAATGACAAGGGGAAACCTACAGATACTCAGCACAGGTATGCTGTTCCCTAATACTTCTCATCCTTGGTTGGAATCTGTCATGGTGGAAGTTGCAGAAAAAGAGGCCAAATGTCAAAGGTGGAGGTGGAGGCTCCACAGTGAAGATGAGACTTGGGTGTTAGTTTTCCTGTACTGGGACAAATACCAGGACAACAAAGGAGGAAAGATTATTCTGGCTCATTTTCTCAGAGCCCACGGTCACTCGGCCCACTGCCCTCGGGCTGCTGAGGAGGCAGCGTGTCACCAAGGAGCTTCCCAGAGCTCCCCAGCCATGGTGGCCAGGAGACAAGAGTGGGGCCGGAAGGGAGGGCCTGGAGCCCCACGCCCCCCGCTAACCTCGCATCATTCCGTTAGGCCTCACCTCGGAGAGCGTCTACCACCTAAATGCACCGCAAGGCAGGGTGTCCTTGGGCTGCGCTGAAGAGCCAGCTGCGGCACCTGGAAAATGTGCTGCAGACAACACAGAAGCTGAAGAGGAGGGTGGAGAAGCAGGCCGCTGAGAGGCTGAGTGCGGGGCTTGGAGCCCAGCAGGAACAGAGCCAATGCCAGAGTGCTGGCAACGGGGACGGGCGGAGGAAAGGAAGTAAGTTCTGCGCTAGGTCTCGCCCTGCATTTGTTGCTGTTTTTCTCTTAAGATGTCAGTAAAATTTACATTTCACGTCCAAGTAATCCTAGTGGCTGGTTAGGCTTTGTGTGGCTGCTCTCTGCTAGAGCACGGTGACAGGCTCTGTGCTCACGCGCCGGCAGCCAACCGGGCCACACCCTCCAGTGTCCTTGCTGCTGCACTGACAATTGGTGGACTCACACGAGCACTAACGCTGGTGCTGATTAAGATGAGAACTCTTCATACCCTTGAAAGCAGCTCACCAGAGAAAAAGCATTCCATGTGCAGATGACCATGACATTCTCTTGGTAAGATAATGCCTCTGTAACCATCCCTCTGCAGCCTTTCTCCTTCCTACACAAGTCTTAGGCAAGACTTCCCTCCTGGGACACCGACCTTCGGGGCTGGGGTGCCGTGCTCACTGCAGGAGCCTGAACAGAGTCCCCCTCCTCTCTCGCCCAGCTTCATCTCATTTATCTTGGATGTCACAAGCCCTTGCCATCCCTTATTCATTTCTCCAGCTGCTGCTTCCAATCACTACCCAGGTGTCCTCTGGCTGCGGTCCCACGGGATCACCTTGATCACGCCACAGTGGCTACCTTGGTGTGACAAGAACACATCAACTAAATCCTGACCCCAAGCCTCCTGTGAGACAACCTCTCAGCTGTGATTCCAGGTAAGACTTAAAGTTAAGCACCGCCGACATACAGGGTAGACATTCCCATTCCAGAAGGGAGATACAGGGGGATAGAAAAGAAGGACCGAAATGAGGTAGAAACCCAGAAGGGCAAACACTAACTCCTGTAGTTTCATGTCTGGCCCAGGGGCACGTGCTGGCGACATCACGTGAATTCCCAAAGGCCTGCATGGCCTGCCCCTGTGGCCTCATTGGCTGCAGCCCTCATGGCCTCTTCCTTGGGGCCTCTTCTCTCCATCGCTGGCACGTTCCCTGGATGCTTCTCTAACTCTCTGTGTCCAACTGTACTTTTGGCTCCACTCTCACTGGGACGTCTCCACACTTCACTTCATGCACTACCCTTGCCACGGCCTCAAGTGCCTCAATTCTCAGGCCTTCTTTTGAAATCTTATAGAATCCTCCACAACCCAATAACTTGCATTCTGCATGCTTATAAAATCAACACCATGTGGATGACACCAAGGTCTGCTGCCAATTCAAGCAGTAGCCAGGTCCTCTTGGATCATGGCTGCAGAGCTCTCTATGTGCCTGGATGGTTAACTACTATAAAGAGAATCCTAGGGGACAAATCCCTCAGGCGACCTTTCTTAAGGTGGGTGCCCTGTAGCTCTTTTTTCAAAAGAAAGCTTTATAGCCTTGTACCATGAGCCTCTGATGGATGGGGCCTTGAGGATTTGAGCTACCCCTTCAGCACCATTCCTATTGTTCTGATGCAAAGTACCTGACTTCTTTATGATGCAAATATTTTCCAGAACTATGCTGCCCTGGGATAAAACTATATAGGCCCCAACTTTACAGGTGCTTCCTCTCTGCCTCTGGCAAATATTTTTGTATTATTCAGCTCTACTTTTTTTCTTGCTTCTCCCAGAGGATATGGCTAGAAGTACCCATGTACAGCCTCAATATTGGGGTATGGAGTGAATAGCTAACTGGTGGTCACCTTTTCACACCAGGCTGAATTGAACTAGCGTGGTGCTGTATGAGGGAGGCCCACCTGAGGATTGCTGGCAGCAGCATAAGCAGCAGAACTGAGACGCTGTTGGGATGCCACTAGGGATGCTGTTTGGAGAAGCTGTTGGAAGCTGCTGGGTTCTCCCGGGCTATTCTGCTGGAGGGCCTCATCATGCTGGCTTTCTTGATAAACCTGGCTGTTCCTGTCTAAGGAGGAGCTCAGGACCTTTGTTGTCACTGAGGACAGCTAGGGTTCATGTTGGGGGAGCTCTGTCCTCACCTTGAGCATCACTTCCGGCTCTGAAGGGGAAGATGGCGTGCAGCTCAGCCTCCTGGAGAAGCTTGTCATGCTGGTTTTCCTGATGGAAACCCAGCTTTCCTCAGTGCTGGAGGAGCTTGAGACCTCACAGCTGCTGAGGATGGCTGTGGTACCTTTGGGGGAGCTCTGATGCTTACTTTGAGTCTTGCTTTCTGGCTCCAGTTCAGACCCCTCAGCCCGCTAGCACAGATCCTTCGTCCTGCTGCATAGACTTCCTAGCTTCCACCACCGGTGTTTGGGCCTTTCTGGTGCAGAGCCGTGAAGCGGGCCTACGTGAGACTTTGTCATGAGCTCTAGGCCTCCAGCTGGCCTTCCGGGAGGCACTGTTACAGGCTGTAGGTTTTCAGCTGGACTCATGCAGGCTGTTAGGATCCTCAGCTGGACCCTGCACTCCTTGTGCGTGATTCTTTGCGTGTGTCCTGTATTGCACTGTTTCCCTTGCAAATCGCTAAACCATGACAGGGTGCCTTGAATTTTTTTTTCAGTACTAGGGATCAAATTTGGGCCCTTGCACTTGCCAGGCAGGCCCTTATGCTGCTGAGCTTTATTCCCAGCCCCTTGAACTATGTCCCCAGCCCCTGCCTTGAAATGCCCCTCATCAGGTTAAGCCCTGGCTTCAGTTCCTCCCTCCCTCAGCGTCTCAGCACATTCAGCCTGCTGAGCCCAGCCTCTCTGTCTGCAGCACCCACAGTGTCCTGCTGTCTGTGTGCTAACAAGACGCTCCCTCCAAGCTCAGCCCTACGACTCCAGGGCTTCCCTACGCAGCATCTCCACGCCTTTCCCAACGTCTGCAGACCTGTTCCAAAGGCTTCCGAACGGAATAGGCACAATTATGTTCTGAACAATGACCCCACTTCTCTGCTGCCAAAAGCTCAGCCAATTTCTGCCATCTTCAAAACACAATGCCTGATGCTCACGCATGCAGGAGGAGAGGCTTGTGTTGGCTCACACGTGCAGTCTCTGGCTCCAGGCAGGAAGGGCAGGGAAGCAGGGTCGGCCTCGGAGGGAAGCTGCCCCCACCCCATTCATACCTAACAAGCGCTGACTGAAGCACCAGCGCCCAGCAGAGAGGGCAGAGCCGCATGCGGGCCGACTTCTGCACGACAGCAGTCAGACGCCTTCAGAAAGGAAACTTCGGCTCTAGGCCGAGTCCCGTGCATTGCTTACGACACTTCTGATCTTCTGCAAGTCAAATGCCCAGACTTCTAAATAATAACATAAAAACTCCAGAGAAAAATATAAATGATTAAAATGTGGTTTTACATAATGTAAACTAATTAAAACTCATGAAATTAATACATTCCAACACTTCTTGTTGAATAACACTTTATTTTTTTAGATGTACAAAATGTTTCCTTACAAGCGGCAAACATTTTCAGAAAAGCTATATTGAGAAGCATGTGATTTGAAAGCTGATTATTTTAACATGAGAAGCAATTACAGGAAGAAAAACTATCTTTAGCCTCCAGATTAGTGACAAACAGCAAGCTATTTTGAGTGAATTTTTCTCTTTTCCTACGTAGAATAGCAAGAAATGTTTTTAAAACATATGTGGTTTCCAGTAATGGAACCTTGGGTAAATTATTTCCATTTCCTGTCTTTATCCCCAGGGAGAAGGGCTACTGAGGACTCCACGATTTTCAAGTACCAGTTTATCTCCGCCTGTAGCATCCTGGGCAAGCAGAGTGGTCCGGGGTAGCTTTCTGGCTGACGTGGATGGTGGATTAAGTCCCCCGTAGTCTTCCGATGGTGACTGCTTACTAATTCCATCCCAACACAACGTGGGCAACGAGGAGGTAACACATCCCGACCATGCAGGACACGATCATCATTGGGAACCCCAACCTGCAAGACAAAGAGGTGGGCTGTGCGCTCCAGCTTCTGGGGCCAGCTGCGGGATGCGGCACTGACGGCACCACGTCACCGCAGAGATCTTTATACAGCAGCCATAAACTCCACCGTCGTTCATTTTTAGAAGCAACAATTTAGTTGTATCTTAGATTGTGAAGATGGACCCTTCTAGTAGATAGCTCCCACTGGGTGCGATTTATTTGAGACCCACTTCATTTATTTTCAAATATGTAATGGATGTTCGCAGCACCAATACACTCCCCAGCGTTCCCACTCCTATCATATCTGGCAAGCTCACACGAGGCAGACTCCACGGCCAGCAGGCCCAAAGAGAAAATGGGCTCTAACAAAAGCCTGCTTGCTCCGATGAAGCCCCATCGGAGCGGCACTGCTAGACAGAACTATTTTAGATAGTAGCTGCACAGCTCCAGGTAAATATCACAAGAGAAAAGTAAAAACCACATCATGCCACAGCCCAAAAGCCAAAGGAGAAGCCAGAGTGTCCATCTGCCCCAAGGTCTATGTGGCGAGCGCGAGGGCAAAACCAGCAATCTTCAAGACGAAACAGTAAATGCAAACTACCTGCCTGGACAACAGAGAGAGCACAGATTTGAGAGTGGGAAGAACAGGCGCTCTGGGGCCTGGGGCAGGGGCAAGAGATCCAGCACGCATGTGTAGCCACAGAGACCTGGGAGGCCAAGGAGGGAAGAGTGGGGACAGTCCCCCAAGGATCATGGCCGAAAGCTGGTAAGAGCATGAGTCTGAGATGTAATAAGAAGCTGAACAAACCTGGAAAGTGAGCCCCAGAAATCTATGCCAAGGACAATAGGATCAACCTCCTAAAACCCAAAACAGATGAGAGACAGAGAGATAGAGAAATAGAGAGATAGATACCTTGAAAGGAATGAGAAAAAATATTGACAACTTGCCTATAGACAAAATAGCCACTTTCTCCTCAGACACCATGCAGGCCAACAAGAAGTAGTACATTTATCAATCCTGAAAGATAAGAGCTATCAACTCTGATTTTTATATTTATCAAAAATAACCTTCAGGAGTGAAGAAGAAATCTAAGTCATTCTCCCATAAAGGAAAACCAAAAGAGCAGCCAACTCACCCTAAAAAAATACTGAAAGATCTTCAGTTATGAAGGAAATAATACAAGAAGGAATCTTGGAGCACCAGGAAGGAAGAGAAAAAGAACAACCAGAATATGGTTAAACACAATAAAATTTGTCTCCACTTGAGTTTTTAAATTATGCTTGATACTTAGAGCATAAACTGGCTCAAAATAATCAGAAAAGAGGATTTTGAAAGTTTTGCTACAAAGAAATGAGAACTGTTGAAGGTGAGGAACATGTGGGCACCCGACGCGGGCGTTACGCCGTGCCTACGTGTCCTGAGGCAGCACGCTGTACCCCGCTCCTACGTGCAGTGACCATGTGTCCACTGAAATAAATAAAATCGTGCTCACTTTGTGCAGCAGTACTCTCTAGGAAGACACAGCAAACTTCAGGACACTCACCTACAAATGGGTAACACTGAGGAGCTCGCGTGAGGCCAGCTCCCACGATCCCCTAGAGCTGGCGAAAGCTGCTCACTACGTTAAGTTATGTGTGTATTACACGAGACCCTGAGCACCCACCAAGATGTCCCTGCCAAGAAGCCACTAATAAACACTAGTGAGCCACACAAACTCAGGAAAAAAGAAACAGAAAAACTGAAAGAGAGAAAACAATCATGAAATAGCAGCTATAACCCTTAGCAAATCACTAATTACATCAAACGTGAAAAGTCCAAATACGCCAATTAATAACAAGATTACAGAACGCACTGAAAAACAAACAAACTCTATGTGCAATTGAACGCTATCTACGAGAAATAACATGTGATGACTGCAAACGCTGACTCACTAACACACAGGACAGGACGGCTGTACCGACGCCACAGAAAGCGACTCCACAGCACTGCACAGAGGTCTTCTGTATAAAGAAGTAGAAGACCTGCACAAGAGCAGCCCGCCGGTCCCACCTACGCCGCTCGCCCACACGAGTGTGCCTTTCCCTTCCCTCCTTCACCCATTTCATCATCTCCGTCTTTTCTTCCCACTGGACAGGCTCTTTCCTTTCCACAGTATCTATCGCACCTTTCAGATTTTATTTACTTTTTACAGTTCTCACATTAGCAAGA
Organism: Tympanoctomys barrerae; assembly: GCA_002564285.1. Taxonomy (NCBI): domain Eukaryota; kingdom Metazoa; phylum Chordata; class Mammalia; order Rodentia; family Octodontidae; genus Tympanoctomys; species Tympanoctomys barrerae. The sequence goes on from NDGN011392451.1 coordinate 11,208, forward strand.
CGCTACAACATTTGAAAGGAGCAGTTAATGCTTAAGTCATTTTTTAGCTTTTTTTAAATTTCTTTTTTTTTTTTAGTACCATGGGTTTATTGTGCTCATTCTACATGAAGTTAGTAAATTCTTTTCTTTTTAGAATTTTCTTTTATTTTGGAGAGTAGAAACAAGAGCAAGAAAAACAAAAGCAAAGAAACAGGGCAACATATAACAATACATACATTACAGACTTTCAAAACAAGAATAGCTGATTAACAATGACTGATATATTATCTATTTTATCATCAAATCTATTGCTCAAATTAATAGATATAGTTATGCAACATAAGACATATGATTGAATACTACCACATGCTTTCCAGAAAACCTAAATTTTTGTTGTCTCTCATTTTCCTTTATTACTTTTTAAAAATTTACTTTAAAGAGAGTATAGTAATAATTAATATGACATTAGAAATGATACACATATAGAAGACCAAGATGATGGGTACTTCAAGCATGGCTTTAGTATTACGCATTGCTGTTCTCAATGTAGTTGCTTAGTTCATAAGTGAAATAAACCAGACCCACATGTGTAAATTTTGTACTGTCACCCTAGTGTAAGAACTCAGAAGAAACAAAAACTGAGAGGTATAATAGACACAGGTAAATGGAAAGTAACAGAACTTAAGGATTAAACAATGAAGACACAGAAAGGAGAAAAGACAGGAAATAAGGTGTGGGCAAAGCCATGCGTGTGTATGTACAAGGTGGCTAAGGCAAGTGACCTAAGAATTTTCATCATTTGTTTGAAAATAGCAGTTAATGGGTAGAAATCTAACCTTGACTCTCTATGCTGATATTTTTTTTAAAATTCTTATAACTTTTTAAACCAATTTTGCAGGCTTATATCTGGTAACCTAAATAACTAATTTGAAGATAACACCATGCAATACAACAACCACTGTTGAATTCTTATTACTTTGTTTAATGAAATTTTGTAGCATTTCTAATGTTTTTGTTTCCATTTTGTAATCTTAGAAAATTTTTTTAAAGTAAAAGCGAACAAAAACTCCTTAAAACTAATCAACAAACAGCGATTTCAATAAAGACCACAAAAAAAAAAGCCTCCGAGAGGGTGCCCACAGCGGCCAGGGAGACAGTGAATGCCCGCTGAGCTTCAGGAGACCCACTCGGCCTGACGACGCCAGCCCTGCCCGCAGCCTTCCCCGTTAGTGACCCAGCAGGGTACGAACTCCCATCCAGTTGATAGGAAGAGACACACGGGCAGGGCTAGGGTCAGGGGGTGGGCCAGAGTTTGGACGGTTGCTGACTGTAATATTTCAGGCCCTATTTCCTCATGTGCTAGTTGGTTTGTGATTTGCCACCGAAGACTCACACTCACAAAGATATTCGCACATTCGGAGGAGAGCCAGACTGTCCGCTGGGGTCTATGAGTGTAAAGTGTGCTCGTCCGGTACAAGAAGTCCCCTAGGTAAGTGGCCCCTGTCACGTGGGATGGGAGCCACCAGGCCCTGCTCCCCAGCCACACGTGGCCCCTGGTCTGTTTTATAACTAAGGCTCCTCGGGACCGCAGCTCCCCCTCCCGCCGGTCCTCTCCCTGTCCCAGCTGCCCTACCGCTGGCGTGGCAGAGCGCACAGTCGGCACACTGTCCTGTCACCCTTTACAGAAGTCATCTGTGCAGCAAGTCCCCCGGAGGGGAAGGAGCAGGCGGCGTCACCTCGCCCACACAGAACGCAGGCCTACCTCGCCTGCAGCCACACACAGCAGACCACTTCCAAATATTAAATTTTCAACGTGCCACATTTTTTAAGAGTTAGAAAGAAATAGTCAAGATTAAATTTAATCATTTTTATTTAATAAAACATATCCAAAATATTATTTTGACACTTAAACAACATAAGATCTTAGTGGAATACTTCACATTTTTTCTAAAATTCTTAATCTTGGAAAGGCAGCGCAGATTTCATCTGGGATTCTGTTCACAGCGTGCCTCAGGGGGGCCACCTGCATTCCAAGGCTCAGCAGCCCAGATCCTGGAGGCCACCAGCCAAGTGAAGTGGGCAGCACAGCTCCAGGAGGGCTGGTCCTCCTGCTGAAGGACTGCACAGGGAGGCTGGCAACTTCCAGCCGTCACAGCGTGGGCGCAGCGTCTGCAGAGAACGTGGCCTGTGGCTGCAAGGCCAGGGGTCACACAAGCTCAGCCTCTGTACCCAGACACTTCTCTGCCACTCAGGAAGCTCACTAGGGTGGTGTTTTCCACACGCATTTTGGAAATAATGAAAATGCCTCTAACATTAGTTAGATAGAATCAAGAAATGTGATGGAGTTGTTGACTGGCCAGGCAAGGGCAGCTGGGTTGGCAGTGGCTGCCCACCCTAGCCATGCAGGCATGGTGGCCAGGCCTACAGAAGCTCCTTCCAGAGAACTACGAGGGCCAGACACCCCTTCAAAGCCCAGTGGGTGCCCTGCTTTCTCCCAAGGGAGTGAGGCAGCCTGACTGGCATTTCAGTGCTTTGCTCACTGCCAACCCAGAGCCAGCTGGAAGGAGACTTACTGAGGCGAGGAAGGGATGGCCCCCTGCCCCGCCACAGGACCCACAGGCACCCCGGCTTCTGCTTCCTTGAACACGGCCGGGGGTGGGGATCCCCACTGCACATAGCTATGTCTCAGCCCAGAAGATGCTTGCAGCCGGCGTGGACTTCTCAGTGCCTCTCCTCAAATGTTCCAGCACCTTCTCCCACATTCCCATCTTCATTCCAAATGCGACCTTCCTTCATTGGACTCTGAGCAATACTGTACTCATCCAAGTCCAGTGATATTCGTCATTCCTACCCAGGAAGCTTCTGACATCATTTCCTCCATCCAGTGTTGAGCTGCACCTGGACTGCACCTCCTGTGTCCTCCTCTAAGAGCCTCTCCACCAGCACACATCTTCTCTCTCCCTGTTCTCCTGCTGTTTTCCACCAACTGATAAAGCACCGCAGCTCTCTCTGGTCCCTCACTCCAACCTAGTCCCTCTTGGATCACTTATGCCTTAGCATTACAGGGCACTACGGTGGCATAACATGTTGGTGTTGGAAGAAAGAGAAGCAGCCTTGGTCCCTGCCTGCAAGAAGCTCGCTGGGAAAGAGACAGATATAAAAGCAAATCCGCGGTCCTCTTGTGAGTGCTGCACAGCTGTCATGAGCCCAAGGCCAGAAGCAAGCCATCCTCGAGCACGGTGCCTGGCCGGGGCCCTGAGCTGAGCAGAGCAGAGGACACTGGCTAAGAAAAACGACTAAGACTGGCTCTCGGCCCTGAAGAGGCAATTAATCATCAGGAAAAGAAGAACGGGCAGAGCGAACTCTGAGAGAATGCTTATTTACTCTGATATTTTCTAAGATTTTAGTGATCTATATTCCTCCCTGAAAATCTCCTTTTTATAAAAATTTCTTAAGATAGATAAGATAGATAGATAGATATAGATAGATAGATAGATGATAGGTAGATAAAGAGACAGATATTTTCTAATATGGCTAACATTCTTTACCTCTGCTTTACCATACTTTTTTTTTTGAGACAGGGTCTCACTATGTGGTTCAGGTTGGCCTTGACCTCACTACACAGTCAGACTGGCCTCGAATTCCCAGCAAGTGTCCTGCCTCAGCCTCCACACCAGCTTACTGCATACTTTTATGCCTACTTTGTTAATAGCTGCTTTTGCATGCTGCTGATCTGTGGGTGTCGATGCTTTACCTACGCTGTCAACGGTGGCTGCCCCTACATACTACCTCCTGGCTTGCCACTTCCACCATTTTTAATTTTCCAATTCAGTGAGCTTGGCTTTACGTTGTTGGCTGCTTTTTTATTCTTTCCTGTCATTTTATTCACATTCAGGTACTTTTGTATTTGCAATGAGGCTACATCCCAAGAACCCACAGTAATCTGAAAACATACTGAAAAGTCACTATGTCTAGGCTCCCTGGACAGGTGTCTTGGTAATTTTCTTGTTGGAGGAATGAAATACCTGACGCCCACCAGGTAAAGGAGTAAAAATTCATCTTAGCAGTTTGTGGCAGAGTACAACAACGTGGTGCGGAGCAGGCAATGGCTGATATTAATAAACTGGTACGAAGTAAGCTGAGAGTCTGCCGTAGGCTTCCGTGATGCACGGTGTGACCCAGGGCTGACCTACAGACAAGGCTAATCCTCACGCCAAGGGCCAGAGCTGAGACCGGCAACCATTCTGCAAAGTCCTGGTGGCTCCAAGGAATACACCCACCACACTGAGGACTCTGACTTGCCCCAATTCCTCCTGCTCAGTAGTTGCAGCCAGCAGGTAAGCACATTACTAGCTAACGTGATCTACTTCTGTGTGCTTTTCCAAAAATGCTTTGTTCCTCAAATTCTTGAGCCTGGATCCTTCAGTTTTCCTGTGTCAGCGGTTCACCCGTCACGTCCTGCAGCCCACCAACACACACCTCAATCAAACTGTGCACTACTAAAGGCCAGGGACACCATTCCTCATGGTCTTAGCCCTTCTTTGACTTGGCCATCCAGTTCCCCTGGTAACTAAAATACATACCTTGGCTGTGGTTTATACTTTCATCATAATCCTGAACAGGAGATTGGTTTTGCTAAGGTCAGGGCCCGATACTATCCAGCTGGATGCAAAGTAGGGCGGCAAGACAGTGGGGGAAGGGAGACAACAGTCCGTGGCAGGTAGGCAGAAGAGAAACAGTCCAAGGCAGGGCGGAAGGGAGAAGAGAAGCAGGCCTTGGCAGGGCAGGGAGAGCAGGAGCCACCCGCACCCAGGTTGGGGCTTCCCTCTTCAGTAATTCCATCACCCACAGTCACACTAAATCAATCAGTGGGCTGATCCAGTTATCATACACCCATAATCCAGTCACCTCGAAAGCCCACTTATGAGTACATGAGGATGGGGGGACATCTACAGTGGATGCAAGCCCCAGCACCAGTTAGCAACACAGTGTGCTGCGTGCCAAATGCTTTCCTCAGCATCTCATGGCCGACTGCAGTTCAAAGCCTCAGTATCATGAGAAAGGATCGGCTGCACGTGGCTAGCCTAGGAAAAGATCACAACTCAAAATTCTAGGTAGTGTCTGCATATACCAATTTTGTACCACTGTAAATATAAAAGAAATGTCTATTGTTAAATCAGAAACTGTCTGTGTTGTTTTTCCTCAATTTAGAAACATGTCAAATACCCAAGACCTCCCTCTTTCCCAAGTGGCTTCAAGGACTGTGGGAACACTTGCACTGCAGCCCCGGCTCCTGGGGGCAGCCGGGGAGGGCTGGCAGGGCAGGGCCTTGGGAGTGGCGAGTCGGTTCTACCGGGACCTGGCAGGCAGTCGGCCTCTCTGAGCCTCACTTTCCTGCAAAACAGTATTTTGCGCTACAAAGTTAAATAATAAACTGCACAGTGCAGCGCCTTGGCACTCTGCGATGTTAGTGCTTTGTATTCATAAGTGTCCTTGAAACAGCACTGTTGCTGCAAGGCGCACCGAAAGCCACTGCTAGAGGCTCTACCTCTGCTACGGCGTTGCCGCTACGACCACTGCGCGTCTGCCTCTACACCCTCGGGGCCTGCTCTTCATTTGTAACTTAAATTGCTGTGTTGTGCTCAAAGACTGGCTTGAAAATACCATTATTCAGCTTTGGAATTCTCTTCTTAGCTCGGTGCATGAAGAATTTTTGTAGGTGTTTTCTGGGTTCTTATAAAGACAGCATATCTTTCATAGGAGGTAAAGAGGACTGTATGTCCAATAATTCAATTTCTAGAGGTGATATCACTTGGAAGTCTTTCATTACAATGACACATATTGATTTCTTTTTAGTTTATAACTGGATTTACTTTTTTATACCATGGTGCTACATTTTTAAAACTTAAAACTATTGTGTTGCCTCTCTTGCTGAATTTTCACATGAACCTGAGTCTACGTATAAGTGTTGTAATACAGAGGCCGAGGTTCACGTTCTCATGTGCTGCGTCAGGATCCGGCCTTGTCCTCTCACCAGCAGCAGGCGGCACCATGCCAGCTCCGAGCCTGGGTGTCGCTGGGACCTGGGACCTTCGGCATGAAGCGTCACACTGTGCAGATGGCTCCAAGGCCCCATCCAGACCCACGTCACCAGCTCCAAGCTGACAGCCCTCTGCAGAGATGTCGTCACTGAAGCCCATGTGAGAGGGTCGCACTCCTCAACTCTTACGGCAGAATTGGGTCCTTTCAAGGAAGTCACCTCAGAATGTGACTGTATTTGGAAATAGGGTCTTTAAAGAGGTGACTAAGACGTGCTTGGGTCTTCGGAGTGGAGCCCCAACCCCACACAACAGGGTCCTTATAAGCCGACGAGATCTGGGCACCCAGTGGGAACGCCGTGTGAGAAGGTGGCTTCGCCAGGTCTTTGGCTCTTCGATTAGACAAATCGAGTTATCTGTGGAAACCCTGCAGTAGGCCCCGGTGTTTGACCTCACCCCTTTCTGCACCTTCTCTGCACTCCTCCCTTGGTGACCTATCAACCAGCTGACTTTGAATCTCTCCTTGCTGCAGGCAGATGGCTGCGAGGTCCACAGTCAGTCACCAAGCACACCACCCCGGTGCCACCCCAGATATCAGGGCCCTAGAAATCAGCCTGGCCGCCTCGGGCACCTCGGGCTGCCATGACAAAGTCACGCAGGTCGGGCTGGGGTCAGAGCTGGCCTGAGCAATGGAGAGCCGCCCTCTCTGGGGTCTCAGGCTGAGAGCCCGAGACGAAGGCGCCCGTGACTCGGCCTCTTGCGGCCTCCCACTTGCTGTGTGGCGGCCACTTTCTTCCATGTCTTCACGCATCCTCTGGCTGCCTCTGTTTCATTTTCTCCTTACACACCAGCCAGATTGGATCAGATCCCACACTGTGACTTTCTTTTAACTAAATACCCCTTTAAAGACCAAATATGTGCACGTTCTGAGACTCGGGACTAGCGTCTCAACGTATGAGTTCTGCGGCAGGCAGTTCATCTACAGCACGATTAGCGCCACATGCCGCACATTCACGCTGGAGACATGGGGGTGACTTCTCAGCTTTTCTTCTTTGCCTGACCCTTATTCCAGCACTTAATTTTACTTCTCAAAGTCATAATTTGCTTCTTAGCCTTTTATCCTATCAGTCAGAAGCCCTGAAGTTTCTGTTACTATAAATATTTCATATTTTTCCATTTTAGATCACTTTCCCTTCTCCAGCAGCGCGCCTGGCCCCCACTGCTGCTCACATGGGCAGTGGCTCTAACCTTAATGGTGTTTTCATTGAAACCACAGAGTTCACAAAGCTCCGGGACATCAGGAATCATCCAAACATAGCCAGGCTTGAAGCCCTGACCTCAGTGCTCTGCAGAGGCTTGCTGAGCGGGGCCTTCCTCACGGGGCCTGGTAGTCAGGGGTCAGGGCACCCCAAGAGTGGACCCCACACTGGTTCTGTCCTGCAGCAGAGCGCTGGAGCGACTTGTTCCAAAAGGAGCCGCAGCTCGCTCCTGTGCTGACTGCAGCTCACCAGCCTGCGGGCTCAGCTTCGCTGCGGACTTCTGTGATGTGTCTCCCTGCTTCCCCACATGGGAAGGGGTTGGCCAGCTCTCACTGGGAAACACACAGGGGTCCTCTCTGCCCTCTCTCCAAGAGAAGGGCTCTGCATTCATGAAGGCAGACAAGCTCTCGTTATCAAGCCCGTGATGAGCCGCATCCTATATTCATCAGAAGCCCACAAATGTGGCCTCTCAGGTGGAATATCCTACTTCAGGAAGGAAACTCCAAGCACAAATAAGTCCCACTATGTTGACCTAGTTTGAGTTCATATGTTTTTCTTTAGAAGTTCAGGCATGCCGTAATTACGGCATTGGGGCCTGTGATTTCGTCAGTATTTGGGGAACGCATGGGATTCCTCTCCTTTTCTCCTCTGAATCAGCTTAGACCCCCTCCCTATTTATTCTAACAGAAATTCAGGTAATTTAGAAACATGTGCCCGAGGGCCTGAATGGAGCCAAAGGAGCAACCAATGAAGGTCAACACAAAGGGCTGTGACACTAGGTTTTTATAACTAGGATAAACGTGAGGGCCACCGTTTCTCCAGTGGCTGGACAGTGCAGGGACTCCACCCTTGTCTCTGAGGAGTGCGGATGGGGCCAGAGAGGGGCCAGGCCAGCCAAAACCCTTGTCTCCCCCTGAAATGAGAAGGACTGAGGGGCCCTGGGCAGTCCAATGCCCCGTCCCCAGACATGGCCATCTCTTGCGAGGAACCTGGGCAGCCCCAGATGCCGTGAGCTAGCCGGTTCAGCTGCTGCTAACTGGAAGGGCAGCTCCTTCTGTTCTCACTCCCTCTCTAGGAAAGCCTGCTCTGGGTCTATAGCCATACTTGGGGACGAGGGGACCCAAATCAAATCTTCTCTCTTCTCGCTCTGTCACATCAACTCAGAGGGCAAACACTCAACTATGAATTTTTAACTGCCCTCAGTGTCCTAGTCCTTACTAGCAAGAGATCTACCAGCAAAACAGATAGCTACTTTCAAATTCTGGTAAGTGCCAAAATGGATTTTACGTGTTGGGACTACATTGGCTTCTCTGACCTAATTAGCCTAATTAGTCCTTCTGCATGTATAACGGAATTCCCGTAGAGCAAATTCAGCAAGGCTGATTGTTATAAAACTATAAGAGCCAAGCCTGTTTCCCAACCAAAAGCAACATCCAATCAGAGGAGGCGCCCGTAAGGGAGAAGCCTCCAGCCGCTTGCAGACAGGCTTCCCGACATGGCCTGGCCAGTGCCCTAGCAAGCCCCCTGCTCCCCATCACAGGGCCTTCAGAACGTCAGGTGCTACAGGCAAAGGTGCTTTCTTTTCCATTCCCAGTGCCACTTTGCTTTTAAATAGGAAAATCCTTTCCAATGAAAAAATAACAAGATACAGTAGGTGGACAGCTCTCCCCAGGGTTTTAGAGCTAGCCCTCACCTTTTTGCTTGGGCAACGCAACCTAGAGCTTGAACAGGGAACCAACTGCATTACATACAAGATATTCTAATCTCGAAGCCACCCTGGGGGGCCTCCAACCATAATTCTCCCCAAGCCCTCAATTTTCTAGCTAATAAGGGATATAAAGTCTCAAAGGAAAAGGCTTAACTACCCCCTTGGACAATCCAGTACTTGGGATACACGCTTACACCTGGAGAACAGGGCTCGCAGGGGCTGGATCCAGGCTCTCTGCGAACCCAGGCCCCCTCTCGTGAAGTAACAGCTTTGTTCCTTCCTGGGAGTGGCTCACTTCTCCTGGGTCTGGATACCTACTTTGAACTAACAGCAAAGTCCTTCTATGGTCCTGCATCTGCCTGTAGACTAGAAGAAAGTGACTGATAATGCCTTTCTGCATGCTACTGTAATCCCAGCACTTGGGAGGCTGAGGCAGGAGGACTGTTGTGAGTTCCACACCTGCCTGGGCTACAAAGTGAGCTCAAGGCCAGCCTGAGCTACATAGTGAGACCCTGTCTCAAAAAGACAGACAGACAGACAGACAGACAGACAGAATGTAATTTAAAAAGAAAGAAACACTTTTTCCTCTACATTTCCAAAAGGAGAGAACTTACTTTGGGTGTCTTTTTTAAAAAAAAAAATTATTTATTTACTTGGTACAGGGTCTCACTATGCAGCCTGGACTCACAGTGATTCTCCTGTCTCAGCCTTCCCCTCACTGGGATTATAGGTGTCTGCCACCATGCCTGGTTTTGGTGGCCAGCACAGTACACCAGGGGTTCCAGGGCCAGCATGGTGTGCGGTACCGGGGATTGGACCAAACCCGGGTCCTTACACTTGCCAGGCAGGCACTGAAACCACCGAGCTATCTCCCCAGCCTGCTTTGTGTGTCTTGACCCAAAGGTTGGAATAAGAACTTCACACAGGGGCATACATTTCCAAAAAGTTAGCGTGTCAGCCACCTGCCTAAGAGCAACAGCAGCCACATCTATGCTAAGAGAAAGGCTATTAGACTAGCTTGGGGGAAAAGCCAGAAGTCCTGATTCCTCATTAGGTCAGAGCCATTCTTTTTTTATTTTTTTTTTCTTTCTTTTTTTTGTGCCAGGGATTGTACTCTGGACCTTGCACTTGCCAGGCAAGCACTTATGCCTCTGAAGTATCTACTCGGTGAGCCAGGGCTATTCTTGAGACAAAAGATTACTCGAGATTGGCGGGAGAAGGCCTTATCAAGCCTCAGGACACACTTCTAGATGCCTCTGAGGCTACCATGAATATCGGTACTCCTCTTAATCCTGTCTCGAGAACCCGCAGGCTTAGAGGCTAGCTGCTCTTGTGAGCAGTGATTTCCAGGCCTATGCAAGAAGGCAGGACGCCAGTGACCTGTGACTCCAAGTCCCTGAGGCAGCGGGGCTCACTGAGGAAGGCAGCTTTTTCTAAGGACATTGAAAGACAGGCCATGCAATAGTCAGTTCACGAAAGACCCCGGGGGCCAAGTCCCCATCCCCGGGGGACCTCTGCTCAAACACTCAAACAGAGATCGTATACGTCTTACCCAGGCATTGCTATTAGGAAAGGACGAAAAGCTAAATATCTGCATGGACCAACTATGCCTTTCCGGTGCCACAGGCCTGTTCAAAAATCTTGAAGGAAAACAATCTGTGAAGCACAAACAGGATACTCTGCCACTCCTAGAGACAGTCTATTCTCCCAACAGGTCACTGTCATTCATTGCAATGGACACCTAGGAGACTGTTGTCTCCTTGGGGATTCGTGGGCTGGTAGGGGGCAAGGGAGAAGCTTTACACACAGCCCCAAGACTGGCCTTATTCCTCGTTCCTGAGGAACACTAAAATCAGACTACATCTCTCAGGACAGTATTTGGGCTTTAGAACCAAGGGGAATTCAAAAGGGACTCTGGTGGCATTTAGGAAATAAACCGGCCCTTGCTTAAAGGACATGCAGGAAAGCTACAAATGCCTGTATGGTTATTTCCACATGGGAAGAGAAGCTACGTGGGAAATGGTCACAGGAGTTGTCACAGGGCTAGGACTAGTGGTGGCCACCCAACAGGTGTGCAAAGCTTGCCCGCTCTTTGCTTCCAATCACCCTAGCAAGCCAGATAAGCCCTCTGTGAGAACCTGTACAGAGGACAGGAACATATCCTGGGAAGCACCGGCAATGGTACTTCACCCACTTGCCGCCACGTGGGAGATTTAAACAAATATTGGACCTAACTGGCACCCTCATAGGCTGGATCGAGGCCTTCCCTACCCGTTCAGAGCAGGCTGTGGAGGCAGTCAGGTGCTCATCAAAAGATCATCCCCTGATTAGGACTTCCCTAGTTCTTGCAGAGAAGGCTTTCTACAACCTTGCAAATAACACAGATGGTAGCAAACAAAGTAGCATCTCCGTTCTCCGTGGAGACCTCATCTTCCTGAAAGGTCAAGAAGGCTAAATAGACCCTACCTCAACCTCTGGCAACCCTTTTCCAAGAGACTTCTGAGTCTTGGCTCTAGTCATGGCCAATATCCCTCACAAAGGTTTGAAACTCCCTAAAACTGGGCTAAATACGAGTCTGTTTGAAGTGTTCCTTGGGAGGCCTTTTATACCTTCTGACATGGCAAGTAGACGCAGAGACACAAGACTCTTACAACATCCTATTAATCTGGGCCAAGTGGAATAGACCACCCAGCTGCGTGGGATCGAAGTCCTCCTAGCTCCCGAGCGAGGGCAACCACCTAGTTAGTGTTTGTCCTGGAGACTAGGTGTTCACCAAAACTTGGAAAGAAAGGATCCCTGCAGACCAGGGAAAGCCCAAATGCAAGGGCCCCTTGTCCGTGATCCTTGCCACAATCCAGCCCACCTGAAGGGTCTGAGGAAGAAGACTGCCCGAAAGGAGAGTGCTACTTTTAGGACCTCTGGAAGACCATAGTTCCTCCTCAACAAAAGATGCCTGGCTGCTGTCAGTACAGATAAGCAGAGTCACTAGTGACCCCCAACACCCCACAGCTTGAATGGACTCTGATTTTTAATTAGATCGATAATGTGGGTCACCTCGATAGGACACAGCTCTCATGGAAATCTCTGATTGCCAGGTGTGTCGGAGCCCACCCTCGATAGGACACAGCTCTCATGGAAATCTCTGATTGCCAGGTGTGTCAGAGCCCACCCTTCAAGACAGGTCATGAAACATTCTGATCTGTTTCCTCTCACACCCTGGCTGTCCATCCCTAACCAAGCAATAAAACGTGTCCACTCCAAGCTTCAGTGCTGATCCAGACCACAGCCCCTGGCTCTCCTCCTGACAAACGCACCACGCTTCCTCGCACTGAACAGGCAACTCAATAGCTCCTCAGAGGCCAGGAGAGAGCCTAGAGGTGCGGGGCCTGCACGGCAAGCGCAAGAACCAAAACAAATAAAAAAAATTAAAGGTTTGTCCCATGTGGACACCACCTTTTTTCTTATTGTCTTCTGACAGGCTTTTGTCAACCCAGCTGGTGAGCCACAGCATGCTACGGTAGTGGCAGAGGACAGAAGGACTACCGTCCTTTCTGTCAGAAGTGGCTACTGAAGACAGAGACTCCAACGCCCTCAACAACCCATGAAGAGCTGGGTGGACCTTTGCTTCTCTAGGGGAGTGAAGCAGGAGATTAGGATGTGGGTGCGACACGCCAGTCACAGAAATCCAGGGCACACGCGCCCAGCACTGCACCTGCTGTCAATCAGGAAGTGCTGTCTTCAGTTCTTCTGATGCAAAGCAGGCAGGGTTTTGATAGGACAGCCTACACCTGATACCAGCTTGGGGGGGGGCACAAAAGATGGTGGCCACTAACCTCGTGGCTACTGTGAGTTCTTTCAGTAGCCCACTCTCCTCCCATAGAACGTACTCCTTTTCCTACTTTAACTGGTCTGCACTCACTCTGAAAAGGATATTTATTTCCTTATCTTTAAAAAAATGTAAGCTTGGTGTAGTGGTGCTCACCTGTAATCCCAGCACTCAAGAGGCCGAGGCAAGAGGATCCCTCTAAGTTAGAGGCCATCCTGGGCTACAAAATGAGTGCTCAAGGGCAACCAGAGCTGCATAGCGAAACCCTGTCCCAAAACAACAAAAAATAAAATAAAAATAAAAATTAGAAACCTCCATACCTTTGGTGTGCTTCTTGTCCTCTTCCTTGTTCTGGACAAGAACCCGGAAGGAATCTAGAGGAGCCACTGTGTCCCAGGAAGCCCCAAAGTCTGACACGGACAGAGCCTGCCCCAGGGCTGCTACTGCTCACCCTCTGGAGACCTGAAGAGTCCTGCGGGTGGGAGGCCGCAGATCCCCACCAGGCCGCTCTGGTGCCAGCACGGCGGTGCACGCTGACCACACGGTCTGCGAGCCTTCCTGTGCAGCAGATCGACACACTCGAACACACCAGGAAGTCTCCTCCCAGCGCAGCGCCCATCCGCCCTGACTTGCATTATGGGCAGCTCTGGGTGTCTCCAAGTGTTACTCAAATGAAATTCCAGGGTCAAATGAGCTTGAAACACAGGCTGCTCTGTGATTAAGCACAGGGCTCCTTGGCATCAGATATGCCAATACGCACCGTGGTCCTCAAGGGCTGCATTTCATCGTGCAGTTTCCCAGAAGTGTGTAACTGGCAAACCTTCTTCTTCATTTACTTTAAGCCTCTATATTCAAGGCTCAAGGACTGAGAAATACGGAATGATCAGCAGCCAAAACCTATCACAAGTACTTTAGATTTTAAAAATGGAAAATAAGAGATTACGGTTCATGATTGTGTTTCTCTACAAAATATGAGAGGAAAGAGCTGCTTAAGCTTTGGCCCCACTCAGAATTATTCTGGCTATAGAAAAGTGCTTGTCTGTTTCTAAGCCAAGTGTCTCCTCTCTTGAGATTCACGCCAGAAGGGCCAGATTGGGCCATGGAGAGCATCAGCGGTTTTTTATCAAGGCTCTGATCTCCAGCTGGGCGTTTCCAGGGTTACTGTCAGCTGCTGCGTCGTTGAGCACTTTGCTGCCAGCTCTGGCCATGGGCTGGGCTCTCCCGGAGGGGTCAGAAGTGGCCCCGGGGAATCCTGCCTCTGTCGTGGAGAGGAGGCAAACATGGGCTGTCAGAGGCAGCTGCCGAGGCTCCTACGTGTCCAGATCAGCTGACCTCACCCCTTCAGCTCCTTCTCAAACGAAAGGAGTGTTTCCTGTCCTCCCACAGGCGAGGGCTATTTTCTTAGCGTCTCTTACACCTCACGTGCTCAAACCAAAGTGTCACAATGCCACCAACATAAAATACACCATTGTTTAGTCATTCAAAGATTGAAACGCTTCTGACCAGCACTCTAGCACGGACTGACACTGACTTCCTGGTAAGTCTAAATATCAGAAGATGCAAGAGAGACCCACACGGCGCTTTCTTCTGTGTACGTTATCATCTTTCGTAACTTCATTCTTCCTCACATGCCCTCTTACAGAAGAAGATGGTTTTTGAAACCTTAAAAATAATGTGCATATTGACATGACAATTATAATGAAGTTCTAGAATTTCAAAATGAAAAAGGCCCTGGAGAGGATCTTGTTGAAGCCTTCTCATCTACGGGAGGAGGCCAAAGCTTGAAGGCAGCGACTTGCAGCCGGCTCTTTCAATATGCACTTGTGGATGTCTCCCTAATGCCAGACACTGTTCTCTGTCACACTGCGTGGCAAAGAAGCAAAATTCTTTGTTTCAGCACAGCTTTACTCTACTGTAAAGAGCTGGAAATGGAGCTCAGTTCTCTTCCTCACTGTCGCCTCTTCCTCTCTGCCTCCTCTTCTGCATCGTGACACCGCCTTACATTTTCTCACACAAGTGCCTACAGTAATGTCCATAGAGGCACATGCGCATGCCCAAGGTGAATGAAAACACGTCTGCATTTGAATTAAGTCAATACTTGGTGGCCTGTTTCTGGGACAGTCATGCCCTGCAAGAGCAGCCTCAATGGCAAGAAGGGAACAAAACAAGACAGTTCAATCTTCCAGATTCACATCTCTGTGTTAAAGTACCTCCATGTAAAGAGGAAAATGAGTATCAAAAGCCTCCCAGTAGAACATCACTGAGGGTATCTTCTACTGCAAGTTCAGGGTAATCCCATCACAAGTTCCACCATCAGGAACATCTTAGGTCATTTGTATTTTGTTGACAAAATTGAGAAAGCAAAGCAGAAAATATCAATTCACATAAAAGGTAACATAAGAATAATTAATTCTTTCAGTACCCATTTATGTGACTGGTAGTCAGCTCTTCCAATTCTTTTACAAAGGACCACCCCACAATGACCACCACTACTATGACTTTCACCGCCACCACAGTGACTACCACCACCACCACTACCACCAACACCATCACCAACACCACTACCATCGCCACCATGACCACCACCATGATCGCTGCCATTACCACCAGCAGCACCACCAGCAGCAGCAGCAGCACCACCACCAGCACCACCACCACCACCAGCACCACCACCAGCAGCAGCACCGCCACCACCAGC
>NDGN011392473.1:0-17628 GCA_002564285.1 Tympanoctomys barrerae
GGGAGGCTGTAAACAGGTGGATCACTATGAGTTCGATCTAGTAGTGAGACCCTGAACACCCTGGAGACCCTTCCCTAAAATACACAAGAAAAAAAAAAGCCTTTCCTAGAGACCAAAGTCTCTGTTTGGTTGGTCAAGGTGCTTCTAACTTGTCACTTCTGTAGAGGTCACATTTTTTTCTTGTCCTTTTGAGCCACAGTCTCATTCTGCAGCTCAGGCTAGCCTTGAGCTCACTCCATATCCCAGGCTGGTCTTGAACTCACAAAGATCCTCCTGCCTCAGCCTCTCGAGGGCTGCTATTACAGGCATGTGCCACCGTTCCTGGCTACAGAGACTGCTTGGCCTGAACCAGCTTCCCTGCTTCCTACCGACCTTACCCTTGTTAGCATCTGAGTCACAGATCTGCTTGACGACTCGCTGACTCAGTTACTCTTCTCTCGTTGCTGGGACAAATACCTGACGCCCAAAATGAAGGAAGGAAAGGTTTATTTAGCTCCCAGTTACTGGAGGCTTCAGTCTGTACTCAGCTGGGTCCAAGGCAGAGCGGCACAGGGCAGAGGGCAGCAGGTCGTGGTGGCGGCAAAGCGCGGAGAGCAAAAGAGCAGGAGCAACAGCAGCAGAGAGCAGGCCTGTCTCTCTGTCTCCCGTAAGTTACACTCAGGCTGTCCGCCCCAGGCTGGGTGTAGCACTCACACCCGTAATCCCAGCAGTACTCAGACCCATAACATCAATTTTGCTCATGAATTCCCGGCACCACTGACTGCATGAGGCTTTGTGCGGACAACTAGACACACACCATAACCCGCTTCTTCCCTGTGTCCTTCCCTGGGCTGTGAGGCCTACAAGCCCCCGGCATGCAGCAGGAGCGCTCAGGACACACAAGTGTGGGCATCTGAGAGTGACAATGACACCGCCACGCATGTGTCTCTGTCCTCTAAGGGTGACTGTTACGGCCTCCTGCTTACCCTCCTCCTGAGAAGCTTCTGACAGCAGCCCCGCGCCCCCGTGGAGAGCAGCCCCTCCAACCAGCCTTGGGACCGGCCCCTTCCTTCTCCACAGCCAGCCTTGGCTTCTGGGCATCATTGGGCCGTGGGCATATCCAGCTGCTCGGAGGGTACCTGCCTACCTGGGGGCCTCTCCTGGGGGAGCCACCAGCTGCCTGGTGACAAATATTACACCCTTTCCCCTCACAGGGTGCCCCTGGAGGTGAACGTCCGTGTCCATGGAGCCCTAGAACAGGGGACAGAGCTAGGGATCTGCAGCGCTTGGGGGCCTGAGAGGCAGGAGAGGCCTACAGCGTCCTCTCTCGGGATCAGCGTCACCGGAAAACCCCAGGGGAGTCCCCGCCCCCGCCAAGAAGTGGCCTGCATCGCACCTCCCAGGGTCCTCCCCTCCCTTGCCCTGGGGTACTAGCTCGGGCTGGGGCTGGCCGCCGCGCCCTGCCTCACGAGGCGCGCGTGCTCAGCACCTTCACAGGTGGGATGAAGGCTGCGGGCAGGAGCTGGCGCCAGCTCCCCTCGCAAGCGGTGGAGTCAGGACGGCAACGAGAGAGCCATTCCTGTCATCTCGACGTCTCCACCGTAGTCACCTGCCTCCGCTCACGTAAGCACAAATTCGCCCCTCGTAAGTGCATGATGTAAGACTCTAGTAAGCTCGTAGTGTCGCGCAGCTATCACCACAATCCAGTTTTAGAACATTTCCACTACTTCAGAACGTTTCCTGTATCATTTTCGGTTAGTTCCCACTCCTTCCCCTAGCCCTAGGCAACCACTGATCTATTTTCTGTCTCTATAAATTGCTCCACACACTTGATATAAATGAAATCATTATGAAGTCATCTGGCATTATCTTTTATTTTACTCCAAATTGCATTTGTTCGAGAGAGACTTTCCGTGCAGTTCCAACGTGCAGTGCAGAGGTGTGCGCGGGAGCAGGAGCTCCAGCAGGCTGCGCACCTCCGCTGTGCGGGCAGCCGGGGAAGGTTCTGTTTGCTGGCTGCCAGGGCTCCCGAGGACACGGACCAAGGCTCTGTCTGGCTGTAGGCGGAGAATCAGGGCGAGGGTAGGGTGGGTGCTATGGCTCAAGTCTAAAGTGTACCCCCAAAGTCTCACGATTGTAGTGGGACCTCGGGGGAGCAGTGGGTCAGGGAGCTTGCGACACAGAAGGACACAGCCTTCTCCCGCTCCTGTTTTCTCTCTGCCACGGTGCACAGCCTCTGCCTGAGCAGGCCCTCCCGCCGTGCCATTCCTGCCTTGGAGCCAGCTGCCCCTGGACCAAACGTGCTGAGGTGGGGAGTCAAGATGCACATCACTCCTTCACGCTGAAGGTGTTGGGTGTTTTGTCTCCACAGTGAGAAAGTGGCTAATAGAGAAAACTGATACCAAGACTGGGGTCCTGGGCTGAGTGCAGGAGCCGTCGGAAGTGGTTTGCAAGAGCAAATTAGACAAGCCTGGAGATGCGAGCTAGAGAAGCCCTGAAGTGTTGCAAGCAGTGCCTGGTGAGTGGTGCCGATCAGAGTCTAGAAGGCCAGCATGTCAGTAAGAATGTGGACATTCAAGGCCAGCTTAGGCAACTTCAGTTGGGAACAAGGACCACATCGGCAGTTAGATGCAAGATGATATGTTTTACATTTTAATAGAAAATTTGCCTACATTCTGCCCACATCCTGAGACCTCGCAGAAGGCTGAGATTAAGGATGTCAGATTAATTAATCTGGTAGAAGAAAGTTCAAGACCGCCCAACCTTTAAGCTAGGACATGAGAACTGCTGACTGCTGTTGCTAGATCTAAAGTGAAAATCACCAAATGGCAGAGCTGAATGATGTGAGAAGCTCACAGTTTCACCAGAAAGGAAGGAAGCACTTGCCAAGGTAGGGCCATGGTGAGCAGGTTTGCTGAGAAGCTTGCTATTAACAAGAAGCCAATTACTTTGCATCAGGAAAAGATGAAAGTTGGCTTGAAAGGCATCTCAGGAATCAGCATGGCCCCACCCATCATGGGCTCAGAGGTGAAAAAGCAGGAGGGCTGCTGGGGGGATCTAGTTCCTTTGAGATTTGCTTGACGATGTTCTCATCCAGGCCCTCAGAAACCTCTGCAGCCATGGCCCAGGGGGGCTCAGTTCCTGCTCAAGCTGGCAGCCAACCCTGGGGTCAACCATGTGATACTATCGGCTTTTCAGGCACGTGGATTCCAAGAGTTGCTGCGTCTGTGGATCGGTCCACCCAGATTTCAGAAGAAGGCGTGGGAGGCCAGGCAAAAATGCGTGATGGGGCCGCAGTCGCTGCCACACACATTAGAGGGCAGTGCATGAAGCCGTGAGAGAGAAGCCAGAGGTGCAGTGGAGACCCTGCAAAGTGAGAGAGGCCAACAATGTGGAAAGCCACAGGCAGACAGCCGAAGACGGCAAGAGGGACTCCATGTGGGCCATCACCTGCAATGCGACAAGGCTGGGCTGCCCGAGCCCTCTGGAGCTCGTGTCTCACCACAGCCTGTCCTTTCTGCTGGACGTGATGCTATAGGATTTGATGTTTGCCCTGATGGTTTGGGTCTAACTTTGGTACAATTTTTTTTCCATCCTTTTATTCCTCCCTTTGAAATGGGAATATTTACCTGATGACACTAAATACTGAAACTGTTTCATTTTCTTTCTGATTTTTAACAGCAGCTAAGAGTTTGTCTTGAGTCACAGAGGAAACATTGGATTGGGGCTTTTCACCAGCGCTGGAACTGTTAAGGCTTCGGCTTACAACTCTTAGAGATGAACTAAATGCATTTTGCTTATTGAGATTCGAGACAGACATGAAGACCTGTGGAGACCCGGGCGGGGTAGGATTAAGGTTCAGGTTCAGCATGTCCACCAAGAGGCTCGTGTTCAGGAGTGCAGCCCAATTGGAGGGGGCAGGCCCCCGGGAAGAGACTTGTTAGTGCGCATGCTCAGGCTCCTCCCGTCCCTCTGTTTCCTGGCTACCGTCCTGTGAGCCGCTCTCTATGCCTTGCCTTCTATCTTGTTAGTGCGCATGCTCAGGCTCCTCCCGTCCCTCTGTTTCCTGGCTACCGTCCTCTACGCCTTGCCTTCTATCTTGTGGTTTCCGTCCTACAAATGACTAACCAGGGACTGAACCCACCGAAGCCGTGGGCCCAAAATAAGCCTCTCCTCCTATCAGTTAGGAAGGCTAGATATTCTGTCCCAGCAATGAGAAAATGCCTAATACAGCGATAGAATCACACATGGTGACTTTTTTTTTCCTCCTTCTTAGCCCACGTGGAGCTGTGTGTGCTGGCACATACCTGCAAGCCCAGCTACTCAGGAAGCTGAGGCAGGAGGGATCAATTTGAGGCTAGCCTTGACAACACAATGAGACCCTGTTTCAATCCCTAGTACCACCAACAAATCATGACAACAAATGAATTAGTCTACCTCTATTCATAGATTTCTATCCTAAATAGTGTTAGGAGTAGCTCCTTCTAAAATAGAATATAAATAATAAAATGAAGGTCTAAAACTTTAATTTAAAATGTAATCCAGGAGTGAGGAGATAGATCAGCAGTGTAAGCACCTGCCTAGGCAAGTTCAAGGACCCGGGTTCGATCCCTAGTACTGCATGCTGAGCGGCCCTACCTGGAACTGTGCTGGCCACTGAAACCGGGCATGGTCATGCACCTGAGTAATCCCAGTGCTGGGGAGGCTGAGACAGGAGGCTCACTACGAGTCCTAACTGTGTGGCGAGTTAGGACTGCATAAGAAACAAACAAATAAAAGTAAAAATAAAATAAAATGTAATCCAAAGGTCCAAAGAGAAATTAATCAGCCCACGCCCACCCAGTCTGGAAGTTCCTCTCTGAAAGGGAAGTGAGGGAGACAATAATGACAGGTCAACTCCCCTGCCACTCCCGCCTGAGGGCCACCACTCTACACCAGGAAAGGATTCAAGTCTGAGGCTGGCCTGGGCAATATCGAGACCCTGCTTCAATCTCCAGTACTATCAGCAAAACAAAAGGAAACAAAACAACCCCACATGCTTCCTGCACTCAGGAAGTCCTGGAAAGAAGGTCTTTAAATTGCATTCTCAAGCATCTGTCAGCAGCGACAGGGCTGGGGTAGTGAGCCTGGCTGGGTGATGAATACCACATAATCAACAGCGACAGTCGACCCTTGCTAAGAACCTACACACCCGGGGGCGGGGGGCTATGCGCCACCAGTCTGTAATTTTTGCCTGCAGATCCTGGAGCCCAGAGCTGGCCACACAAGGCAGCGCAGGACAGAGAGGACACCATGCGCTTCTCCACCGGGCGCCCCGCAGCTCCTACCTGGAGGGTCATGTCCTTCGGCTGGAGGCCGGAGCCACACAGGGCATACTGCGGGACCCAGAGGCCGAGGACGGCGCCCTGGACCGTTGCTGGGGCGTTGGTGGCACGGTGGGAGCCCGGAGGGGTCTGGAGGACTCGGCTCGAGAAGCGGCAGCGGGTTATCTGTGAAGCGCTAGAGGTTCCCCCTGACCAAATTCGCATCTGGAAGCTGGTCTTGGACCACAGTCAGCTCCGGGAGGGTGCTGCGGTCAGCCCAGGCCTGCTCCTGTCGCTGCGGACCTTTCGCTGCCTGTACCTCAGGGGCAGAGGGTACCGCGGCCTCTCTGGATTCCCTCTGTGTGCTGAGTCCAAAGCAGCCTGAGTGGGCAGAGAGAAGCCCTCCCTGCTCCCCTGCAGGGAAGATAAACAGAAATTAAAAAGTGGGCGCCAGGTACGGTGGCACAAGCCTACAATTGAGTTCTGAATTCCCACCTGGGCAATTCGGAGACTTAGTACGAAGCTGTTTCAAAATTAAAAACAAAAAAAGGGCTAGAGAATGGCCCTGGGTTCAACCGTTCAATTTGCAGTAACACACACACACACACACACACACACACACAGAGGGCCTGGGGTACCTCTGTGGTAGAGTGTTTACCTAGCATGTGCAAGGGCCTGGGTTCAATCCCCAGGACTATAAGATAAATAAAATAAAACCAGCTGGGCATGGTAGTGCAGGCCTGGAATCCCAGCACTCGGGAGGCTGAGGCAGGAGGATCATCGCTGTGAGTCTGAGACCACCCTGGGCTACAAAGTAAGCTCAAGGCCAGCCTGAACTGCCTAGTGAGACCCTTTCTCAAAAAGACAAATAGATAAATAAATAAAACGAAACTAAATAAAAAAAGAAGACGAGCCTGCTCCCCACACTTCGCTGCCTTGGCTGAGGTACTGCGAGGCCAGATGTGAATCAGAAGAGAGAGTAGAGTCCGGGTCCCTTGGGAGCCACCCCCGTCTGCCCCATGTCTGTTCAGATGCAGCGCTGGGGCCTCCACGGGCCAGAGAGAGAAGAGACCTCAGGAAGGGTAAAAGCTTGGGACAGAGGGCTGTCCCTCGGTGTCTGGTCACCTGGCCCTTGGGCAGTTAGGGTTGGCAGTGTAGGAGCCCAGGAAAGAAATGGTGGGCTGGGATTTCCTTGCCTGGGCAAGCAGGCAGCAGGCCGCCTCAAGCCAGGGAGGCTGAGGCAGGAGGACAGCAAGTTTGAACTTGGCCTGGACAATTTAGGGACTTAGTAAGACTGTCTCAAGTAGAAAAAAATGGGCTGGGGAGGTAGTTCAGTGCGAAAGCCTTCTGATTAATTCCCAGTACCAGAAAAACAAAGGAACGCACATTGTATTATCCTCCCTGAGTGTACGAATACAGAACTCATTTCCTTATTTTAGGTGACGCAACCTGAGAAAAGCAGAGAACTGTCCCCACATAAGCCTGAAGCGGTGCAGTTCTAAGCCATGTCCTGCAGCACCTTACTGCAGAAGACTCTGATGTAAGACACACGTAGCTGGCTGCCCCACGTCTGCAGGAAGCCGCCGGGAGCGCCTGGTGGCTCGGCTGCGCTGAGGACAGGGGCTTCCCTTTCTGAACCTCTCTTCTGCACCTCTTCCTCCAAAGAACATTCCATGCCGGGGATGCCTTAGAGCAGCAATGGTCTTATTATGGGACATCCCACATCTTCTGGGATCCCCAGGAGGCCCAAAGACCTGACTTGGGCCACTCAGGCAGGAATGATGCCCCGCTGCACACCGGCACCGCACCCGAACCTCCACATGCCTCAGCCTTGGCTTGCGTTGTCCCAGAGGGAGAGCCTCAGAGAGGAGCTGGGTGCAGGTGGAGTGTTTGGGGTGACCTCACAGAGCCCAAGTGGGCAGGAGAGGAGGAGAGGGCGGCCCTGTGCTGGGCTTGGGCGGAGCATGGTGAGCCCCGGTGGTGTGCAAGACCTTGAGCTGTGTTAATGACGGTCATTGTTCAGCGCTGCCGGGACTGTTCCAGAAGCCACACACGTGCTTCACGGTGGTCACCCAAGGCAGGGGCACCCAGGTTTTCCCCCTACACCTGTCCCATGGGTGGAGGGCGGGCCTGGGGGAGGGGACAGCTGCCGGCTCCAAGCTGGAGCTGAGCACTGGGTCTACAGACGTCCTGCACTGGAGAGCATGCTCCGGGGAAGCGACGAGGCCAAGGGGCGCCATTGCAGGTGTGAACTCTCCACCTGGCAATGAGATCGTCCTCTTGCCAACCTTTTCTCTTGCCCTAAACCCCATAGCCCGCAGACAGGGCTTATCTTGTCAGGCACTGTGCATCTCTTAAGTCCCTGAGGTGGTGCAGTGGCCCGGTGCCCACTCAGCAGGGGCCCAGGGTCCTCCTCACCTTGTAAACGCCCTGTGCAAGAGGAGGGCAGGGAGGTGGTGGGTGCCGCAGCCCCTGGGTGGGGTGGCCTTCGTACAGTATAAGGATGACAAGAGGCTCGCTCTCCCCTCTTGCTCCTGCTGCTTCTACAGGCTTCTGCCGCTGTGGACTGCTGCCTCCGTGCCACCCTGCCTCGGAGCCAGCTGATGGCGGGTTGAAACCTCCACACGCTGGGAGATAAATAAGCCTTCGCTTCCTTAACTTTGGGTGTCACGCATTTTGTCTCAACAAGGAGAGAAAAGCAAACAAGACGTCCTGGGACGCGAGTATCTGGCCGCTGCGGCCCTGAAAGAGTACGCTGCAGTCGGGTGCTGCTGGAAGATACATTGCGTCAGGAATCACACATCTTTAACAATTATTTGAACTCACAGTGACATGTGACAGATGCCAGCTAAAAAAGACACACAAGAAGGGCCGGTGAGATAGCTCAGCGGACTAAGCACCTGCCTGGCAAGCACAGGGACCGGGGTTCCATGCCTGATGTCACAAGCTGCACCGGCCCTGCCCCTGGGCATGCTGAGCCTGCATCCAAGCCTGGGCGTGGTGGCGCACGCCTGTAATCCCAGCACCGGGGAGCCTGAAAACAGGAGGGTCACTATGAGTCTGAGCTGCATAGTAAGACCCTGTACCAAATACAGAAATTTTAAAAAATACACACATACACGTATTATCCAAAATTCCTGCAAGGAGCAGCCCAAGCAATCCAGCATCCTGGACTTCTGCTTATCCTCACCCGCCCGGGGTCTCTACAGAGACCTATGGGAGCTCTTACTCTGAAAGGACCCTAATATTAGAGACAGTTAATTGACGTAGGAACATTCTAGGCCATCAGACAGGGCTGGGCCCTTGAAGGGGCCCATGCAGAAGATAAGAGTGCGCACAACCGCGGCTCGAGGCACACTTGTGGGAAACCCAGGCTGTAGATAAAGATGGAATGGCTGCGCCTACACTTCACCACGGGATACACGGTGCGCTGCAATCGATATTCTAAGTAGGCATCAGTCACCTGGCTGCAGGACCGGGACTTCCTGACCCGTCACTGCCAACAGGAGTCCCTGTTCTTCCCAGGTGCGCTTGCTGCACGACTGCTTCCCGGTCGGATCAGTATTACCTGAGCGAGCAGACTTGTAATCTTACTGGTTGAGCAAAATTTTGTCCCACGTTGTACCCACCTTGTGATTTTGTGCCCACTTTGTGATTTTGCTCTACGAAACTTCCTTTGTGAAGTGGGCCCTTCAGCAACCCACTCGGTCCCCACCTGTCCTTTTCAGGAGCTGTTTCTCTCCATAAAATTTCCTGCTCATCACCCCCGCTGTTCTTTAGAATCCATTCTTCGATTCTGGGGAACATGAACTCAGTATGTTGGACCTCTAGCAGGTTGGGAGTTGCATAAGTCCCTACGTCATCTGGAGGTCCTGTGTCATTCTTGAAGGTCTCTGAGGTATCTGGAAGGAGGCAAGAGTTTGTTTTTATTTCATGAATTTTAGATGGTGACTCATTTATATAACCAAAAAATCCTTAGGTGTCAGCTTCTTATGCCTTGAATTATTTATTATATACTTTTTTGGTACCAAGAATTGAACTCAGGACCTTGCGCTTGCCAGGCAGGCACTTGTGCCACTGAGTTATATCTCTAACCCTTTACTTTTTTTTTTTATTGCATTTTATTCCATATTTTATGCCTTGCTTTTTTTTTCTTTACTAAATTTTGTTAAAATGATGTTAAATTTGAGAACATGGGAGGACTGTGATGCTCCTTTGAGGGGACACTTTGCTTTTCCAGGTGAGGTCCTACAGCCCTGTGTGTGTTTGGACTGATTGCTCAGCTCCTTGGTGCTCTATGGTAATCTGTTCAACTTGTTGGGCAACAGCACTAGGGAAAAGTAATCTAGAGTGTCCCCTAGTGGACTGTGACGTGAAATGCTGTAAAAGAAGTCTTTTGGTCAAATCTAGTTTATATTTAGGAACATACATGCCTGCTGTAGTCAGGGCTTACAAGGGGAAACGTTTAATACACGACACACAACTTATAGGATTATTTTATGATACTCATCCAAGGTCAAACGTAAAAGAGAGCGCGCGATCGGTCCACATACATTAGAGACCCAGAGAACGCAGCAGAAAGCCTGGATCCCACAGCAGTGTCCACACAAGTCCATGTGGAGTCCCAGAGCCCACTACAATGCCTCATGCAAGTTTGTACCAGGGGTCTGCGCTGGGAAGGCCCACAGGTCAGTGGTGGAAGCTGGAAAGTCTGCACCAGCGGGATGAAGGAGCTGTGCCAGCAGGCTGGGCACCCGTGCGGCAGCCAGGAAGTGATGCTCAGGGAAAGGACCAGAAAGAGGACCCCCAAGGAGAACCACAGCCGTCCTCAGTGACAAGGAGGCCCCGAGCCCTTCTGACAGTAACAGCCAAGTTCACCTCAGGAAAACCAGCAAGACAAGCTTCTCCAGGAGAATCAACAGCACCATCTCCCCCTCCAGTTCTCCCTTCATGCTATGGGCAAGGGTCTTCCGGTGGGCCTTCTGCGCCCAGCAGCAGGCTGACGCAGGTCAGCTGGGTGTTGGTGTTACACGCTGACCGCCAGCTCATCTACTACAGTGCCTGTTATTAGATCAGGGGACTCCATCTATCAGTTAAAGGCAACAGGCTGGCAGCCGTTCTCAAGACTTAGAGGCCAGGCTGGCCCAGTCCCCCTCTCCACTCCAGAGCACACGTTGAGGCTGTCCTGCCTCAGTTTCCTTTCTGGCTTTCTGGTCTGTCTTCTGCTGGTGATGAGTCATCCTAGCCCTTTTCATCCTGGCCCTTTATCTATTTAATTTTTGTATTTTTTTCTTTAGGGAAGGGTCTGCAGGGTGTTCAGAGCCTCACTGCTAGATCAGACTCCTAGTGATCCGCCTGTTTACAGCCTCCCAAGAGCTGGGATTACAGGTGCCCACCACCACCACGCCCAGTCTCAATTGCCTCTCAGTGTGCCCTGGGGGCAGGGCCGGCACGGCAGGCCCAGGGATTGAAACCAGCCCCTGCGCCAGTTTGCAGGCGCTTTAATCCGCGGAGCCATTTGGCCAGCCCTATCCTAGCTCTCGAGATTCCCACTCTCAGCTTTCCAGGCTGAGGATGAGAATGGGGAACTCAGGGGCTCGTTGCGTCAAGGGCTCACCTGGAGTAAGAGAAGAAAGGCCTTCCTTTTCTCGCCTCACTGCCGACCTTGCCTTGTCTGTGTTCCTTTTTGGAGGTATGTCTCTGTTAAAGACTGGAGAGGGAGGACCCTGAATTATCTCAGCCTTTCCCTCCCATCCAACAACTAAGATCCGTTAAGTTGAGTTAAAAACACAGAAAACATGTCTTAGCTGACGCTGAAGAAAGGGAAGTCATCTTAGAAGTACACACCCTGGCACCTGTTCAGATGCGACTGTGCCCATCCAGGAGAACGCACACGCAGGCCCTGTCCAGCTTTGTGTTCTGGGCAATGGTCTTGTGGGAAGCTGAACCTGAGACTCCGTGGCAAGAACCGACTTCGGGAGAGACCAGCCCGAGTCACTTCCTGAGCCCAGTATCCAAGGCGCCAACACACACTTAGCTCCAGGGAGAACCCCTACTCCTGGTTCTCTCCCCTCCTAGGTCTGGTTGCCTCATTTATGTGTTTAGGGGAAGGCGACAGTTTCACTAATGTACAAATTGTGGTTGCTGGGTGGTGCGCATACATTTCAACCTGTGAGCTTCATAAATGTGTTGCAGATAGACTAGAAGCTTTACACTGGAATTTGAGTGAAACTCTGCCTTGTTTTCCTGCTCAGGGGAGACTGTCTGGGTGATTCGGTGGATGGCCCTCGGGTCTGGGGAGTATGTTTCCTGAGCCCTTTCTTGGCTCTGTCTCTGTCTCTCTGTCTCTCTGTCTCTGTCTCTCTCTGATCTCTTCTGCAGGCTGGGAATGGTTCCAACCACTTCCATTTTGCCCTTTGTTTTTTTTTTTTTTCCCCTTACTCTGTCTCAAAAATTAAAGAGCGGTGGTTCAGGTCTCCTGACGATTGGTCTTGCTTTGCCAGCAGTGCTTGCTTCTTTACACATGGCCGTTATAGCTGAGATCAGCTGCAGCTTGAGTTTCTGGAAACACGATGGAGCTGCGAGTGTGAGCTCTCGGGGAACGCGGGGTCACGCGTCGGCAAGAGTGGCGAGGCCGCCGTGACAGTGCTTTGGTCTCTCTCCACACGGCAGCCACCTGCTCTCGGGCAGCTCACCTCGGGAGCACCTTGAGAGGACACAAGTCAAGGAGGGCTCACGCCTGTTTCCTTCCTGCGTTTCAGGTAGGGCACTCGGTGTGGAATTCCCCTCCTCCTTTGGAATCTATTCGTAAGCACTGGAAGTGGTCCAACCCTCACATGCTGAGAAAGCGCTTCGTAATGTTCTTCGGCACCCATGCCCAGCCAGCGTATCCCTAGAGGCACACCAGCACGCAGAGGGAAGTATTATTATAGTACTACAGGAAAGCGGGCCGCCGCCGGCCCCGGAGGCGCAGTGCGCCATATCCACTATCCCCGAGCCTAGGCTCTCCCTCGCTTCCCCTTTGGACTCTAAGGAGGAGGTTTCTGAGGCAATTTTAATCACAACCTCGCCTACCATTACTGAATCCAAGGAGGAGGTTTCCGAGGCAACCATGACCAAAGCCGCACCCACTACGCCCAGCCTGAGGTCTCCCCATTGCCTCGGAGTCTGAGGCTCCCCAGACGGCCCTTCAGGCCCCGGGGGAGAGGCTCCACAGCCAGCCACAGCTGGAGCCTCCACTGGGCGACACTGCCCTCATGCGAAGTCAGTGGAGAGTGTGGCGCTGCCCGTGTTCATGTGTCCTTTCCTCTCAGTGCCTCAAATGGACCAAACAAGATCCGGGAAACTTCAGTACATTGACGCCTCTAGGGGGCTTACTCAGACCTGTGAACTGAGCTGGAAGGACGGTCGCTGCTCTTACCCATCCTGGTACTAGCAGGGCCGGCCCTGCTCAGCTCCTGAGGTCAGACAAGATCGGGCGCACGCAAGGTGCTGTGGCTGTAGCCCTTAAGGGCTGTCAGCCCTTAAGCCCTGACTTTTTCTTTGTTGGAACCGGAGATTGAACTCAGGCCCTTGTGCTTGCCAGGCAAGCACTTATTCTACTGAGCCATCTCCCTGGCCCCTAAGCCCTGACTTCTAATGAAAGACAAATGCTACTATGTTCAGAGATGAATTTCATAGTGTTAACTTTAGATGGCTGAGACAGGTAGCCGGGGAAGCACCTGGTCCTACTAAAGCCTGAGCTTTAGCCTGAGCCACTCAAGGTCCCTACAGGCCTACCAGCCAGAGGTGCGACTGGAATAGGAGGCATCTTCAGCCATCTATTCTCGAAGGTCTAGGAAGGATAAGAACTAAGCCCTAATCACTTTAAGTTGTCAACCATTCATCAGGAGAAAGAGGAGAGCCCCTCGGCCTTCTTAGATTGTTCACGAAGGGCACTGATGAAACGGACCTCCCTGGCTCCTAATTGGGCAGAAGAATAGGTTATTTTAAAGGCAAATTTACTACCCAGTCAGCCTCAGAAATTAGGAAAAAGCTCTATGAGATGGCTTTGGCTCCAGATAGCTCACCTGACACTTCAGTGAGAATTGCCTTCTCTGCATTTTATAATCCAGACCAGGAGGCAGCCAAGGAGAGGAAAGAAAGAACAAGAGGAAGTGGCTGCCTTGGCTGTGGCCTTAAAAGGAACAGACGCTACGCCTGAAGGCTCTGAAAGCAGCTTGGTGACTAACCTCACGTATTCCCACGTGGAAAGCCAGGCCACCGCAGGAGGCACAAGCGGCCACCTGAGCCAAGCCCTGATTGCCAAGGTGACCACTGGAAGTTGGACTGCCCTGGGGGGTGTCAGACCCACTTGACCAGCTGGCCCTGCAAGACTGAAGGGCCACCAGGCACCCTCTGCCTTTGACCAGACTGTCACTGCCACAGCGGTGTCCCAGGTAACCATGACTACAGAGGGAAAAGAAACCTGCCTATTGCTGGGCCCTGGCACACATCTCCTGGTCCTTCCTCGCCTCCCTGGCCTTCCTTCCAGCTGTCATATTTCTGTAAAAGAAATCACTGGAGAGGAAGGACCTCACTGTTTCTTGCGACCTTCAGGCTGTGACTTGGGCAACTTTCTCTTTTTCCCTTCCTTTTTGATTACAGCTGAAACCAGAGGTCCCCTCCTGGGGAAAGATCTCTTATCTTGTTTCAATGCTGCGATCAGCATGCACGCAGGTCAGGTAGGATAGACGCAGAAAGAAATCCTGACGTGTGGGCAGGAACCAGGAAGAGCAGTCGGAGCTGACCGACGCGAAGACATCTCCAAGACCCTACTACTTCTTCTCACTGGAAATAACACCCTGTGACGTCTGAAGTTAAGAGGACTGCTGCCTCTAGTTGAAAATGTAAGCATAGAAGGTTTAATCACACCATGTCACAGCCCCTGAAAAACCTCCAATCTTGGGAGGTGAAAACCCTAATGAGGAGCGGAGGTGGGTATAGGATCGTGGACTGGTACGTGAGGTGGTGTGCAATCCACCCAGCGGCACCTAATGCGTACACTCTCCCTCTTAGATCCCGGAAGATGCCAGCTGGTTTTCAGTGCTACACTTAAAAGGCCCCTTCTTCCGTATAACTTTACACATAGGTTCCCAGTTTCTTTTGGCCTTTGAGACTCCTCATGCCCAGACCTCTCAGCTGACTTGGGCCGTGCTTCCTCAAGGGTTTGAGACAGCCCTCGTCTTTCCACATAAGTGCTTTCCCACCACTTGGCATGTTTCGGATTCTCCCAAGCCACAGCTGTGAGATACACTGATGATGCACTGAGGTGAGCCTCCCGGGGAGCTCTCTAGGCCAGGACCCAGGTGCGGCTCCATTTCTAGCAGACAGAGGCCCTAAGATTCCCACTCTAGGAAACAACTTTGCAGCCTTGAGATAAATACTTGGGTCTTAGCAGATCTAAGAGACTCAAAGCCCAGGAGAAAGCATTAAACTAGCATTTTCCTTTCCAGAGTCCAAGACCCTAAAATAGCTAAAGAAATTCCTAAAAGTTATGGGCTTTTGTTGCCTTTGGATAGCAAGATACGGTGAGATCACAGAAACCCACTATCAGCTTATAATTGGAATCCAAATGGCAAACACCCCTATTTTAACCTTGGAACCCCAAACTGCCTTCCAGAAGCTTAAGCCAGAGCTTCTAAATGCCCCATCACTGAGCCTACTGACAGGGCACCATTTCGATCTGCATCTGAGGAAAGGCAGGGCATGGCCCTGGGTGCTTACACAGGACGGAGGACCTGCCCAGCAGCCTGCAGGATGCCTGAGTCGTGAACTAGGCACTGTAGCAAAAGGGTGGCCTGGGTCCTTACAGCTGCGGCTGCCCTCGCTTGCCTGGACCCAGAGTCATCCAAGTGGACTTGAGGTGAAGATCTCACTGTAGGTGCACCGCACAATGTGGCAGGCCTTCTTTCTTGCAAAGGGATCACACTCCTTAAATAACAGGCTTTCCATTTAGAAGGACCAGCCACTCAGATGAAGATGTCCCTCTCCTCAAACCTTGCCGCCTTTCCACCGACAAAGAAGGAATCGAAGTTGGAAGGCATGACTGGGAACAGGTAACTCTCCACATGTGTGCAGCCCGAGGACACTCGTTAGACACCAGGTCAAAGAGTGGTTTGCAGCAGACTCATTCAACTGCTCTGGATGTGAAGCCCCTGGTGTACTCTCTGGTCCCATGGAAGCGATTTGCGGCCCTGGCTCCCCCCACGTGGACAGGGAGATTCACACTGGCTTCCTCAACAGCTACAAGGCAAGTGTGAAATACATCAATAAGCCTGCAAACTTACCCTGTCTGTGTCACTGATCATTTAGAAATGCATCTGCCTGGTATGATCTCAGTCTTTTATCTTTATCTCTTCCCAAAGATTTGAAGATGCCAAGCAACACGTGAAGGCCTTGATTACACTCACTGAGGCTTAAATGACACTTCAACCAGTCTCTCTCTCCTAAAGGTAGTAAAATTAATGAGGCAAGCCATACTCCAAAACTGAATGGCAGAGGGTCGGGGATGTAGCTCAGCGCTTGTCTGGAAGCATAGGGTCCCAAGTGTGATACCTGGTAAGAAAAACAAAAACAAAAACAAACAAAAAAATACGTAAGTCCAAAATTCAATGGCAGAGCTCATGACCAAAAACCAAACTTTATGGAAAATACTTCAATGGATCAACAAGTAAGATCTCGTCTTACTGAAGCTTTTGTACATCAAAAGAAATCACCAACAGGGTAAAAAGAAAACCCACAAATTGGGGAAAAAACTTAGCTAACTGTCCCTCACATAAAGGAGTTCTATCTACAACATATAAAGCATTTAAAAAAAAATCAGATCCTGAAAATTCAAAGACCCAAACAAATATAGGCTCCTGAGGAGAAACACCAATGCAAAATAAATATATGAAAAATGTTCCACATCATCAGTCACCTGAGAAATGCAAATAAAACAACCCTGAGGTTCTATTTCATCCCCCAAAGAACAGCTATCATCAAAAAACCAATCAATAACAAATCCTGGCAAGGCTGAGGGGAAAAGGGAACCCTTCTCCACTGCTGGTGGGAGTGCAGACTGGTACGACCACTGTGGAAATCTGTGTGGAGATTTCTCAAAAAACTAGGATGAGAGGCCCCATTCGACCTAACTACTCCCCTTCTAGGCGTTTTCCCAGAAGAACTAAAGACATCCTATCACAGCGCTACATGTGCACTCATGTTTATGGCAGAACAATGTCATAGTTAAATCCTTGAAACAACCCAAAATGCCCATCAACTGAGGAATAGATAAAAAAAGATGTGGCATTTCCATACAATGGAATATTACTCAGCCATAAAGCAAGATGATAAATTAAGCTTTTACAGGTAAATGGACCAACTAGAGACCATCCTCACAAGTGAAAAACCAGACTTAAATATCACATGGGTAAACATCCCATTGTCTCCCTAGTGTAAGAACCTGAAAGAGTAAATAAGATCCAAAAGATATAACAGACATTGTGAGAGGGAAAGAAACTGTTCAAACAAGAAGGAATAACTAGGATAGGGAAAAGGAGAAAAGAAGGATAAAACACACACACACACACACACACACACACACACACACACTGAAGATAGCTAAGATAATTGTACTACTAATTTCTGTTCGTTGAAAGGAACAGCTAGTGTTTATATTGTGTGATCAATCTTGCATGCCTATATCTGGTAATCTGAGCAATTACCAGTAATCTTCAAAGATTACACAGTATAATAACCATTGTTAATTTCCTATTGTCTTGTTTTGAAATTTGTATCATTTTTGTTTTCCTTTTTGTCGCTAAAAAAAAAAAACTGAATGGCATTATGCATTCTAACAGCAGCATAAGCGGCACTTGTGCAACCGTAAAAGCTGCGGGTCATGCGCATATTCCCAATCCTTCTGCTAATATCTCAATGGCTGTTCAAGAGATTAAATGACAGGTTAATAGCAGACCAGACTGCAAAATTCCACAGACTTTCTCTTAGCCTTTTTGTGGGAGGCTATAAGCAGTGATGCCTGGTGGAAGCATTGGGTTGTATTCACAACAATCTGGCTGATCTTACTATGTGGCCCATGCATACTTAGCTGCTTCTATCTTCTTCTCTTTTTTTAGTGGTTAGCTGCTTCTTTGGCCTTGTCTCCTCCAGACTTAAAACTATTTGTCTACCCAAGATGAACATGCTTGACATCTGTGAAGGACCTTCTGTGGAGGGCCTTTAGTAGACCTTCTGTGGAGGACCTTCAGGTAGCCCTGCTGTGGAGGGCCTTCAGGTAGACCTGCTGCAGAGGGCCTTCAGACAG
>NDGN011392506.1:0-10834 GCA_002564285.1 Tympanoctomys barrerae
TTTTTTTTTTTTTTTGGTGAGGACACTTTAAATTTGCTCTTAGCAGCTCTTAACAGCACGTTGTTAGCAGCTACAACACCATGTTACCCATGAGCCTTATGAACTCATTCCTCTACCTGGAAGTGGCCACAGAGGGATTGAAGGGCTGGGCTTGCTCTTTTGCAACAACTCGGTCAAGAAAGAGAAACAGCCATGGAAGGGAGCATGCCCTTGTGATCTTTTCCCAGGCGTTATATCTTAAAGACCCCCACTCCTCCCAACTCCACCCACAGAGGAGCAAAATTCCAACAACATCAAACCATCTCTAGACTGTCATAGAGCAAACACACCAACTTCTCCTTTAATGAGTGCACTGACCAGGTGGTACACAGTTAACCTTTTCTAGTCACTCTAACAGTAAAAATAGTAAGCTGTGTCTCTGTTGTGTTGTTTAATCATTACAGGTACCTGCTTGGGGCTGGATTGGTGGAAATCAGTGTGGGCGGCTGTGCCTTGTGCGCTGTCACAGGGACGCAGCTTCCGCATCGCCATCCAGATAGCGTCGATCACCACCCAGTCTGATCTTTTGTACAGAAGCAGCTTTTGGGAGTGAAGATAGAGGGTGAAACATGTTGTTATATTTTATTTCTCAGGGTCTGATTGGCGATTACACTGAAGGAGCCATCAGCGCTCCTGGTCCTGCCTGAGCCTCGCCTTCGTCATCCGCCAAGAGGGAGCCTCCCCGGTGCAGGACCATATGCTCTGCCGCTCTTCATATTGCGAGCGTTCATCTGGGAGTACTCTTTTCCTCCGTCTCTCAACTTTCTTCATGGTTCCGAGATTAAAAGACCATATTCCATTGTATTTTTATTGCCTCTTTTGGGGAGGCACAAAAGCTGTCACTCTTCGTAGGGATGTGTGCGCCGTCTGACCTAGAAACAAATGCTAATGTCAGCCGATGGGAAAATCACAAGGAAGCACATGCACGGCCTTTCTGTATCTTTTAGAGAGGATGCTCCTGGCAATAAAAGAGGAAGAATTATCTCAATATAACCTCAAGATGTCACCTTCTTAGGTAATACAATTCCTTTTCTTTGATGAAAATCAAACCCTTGGCTCTTTTTCTACAGACAAGTCAGAGAATCTTAATAGTTTGTAGCAACCTAAGATTTGGTTTGAAATGAGACCCATAATTGTCCTCGAGATCACCAGCCTTGTGTGTGTGTGTGTGTGTGAGGGGGGGGTCAAGGTCTCGCCCTTGGGTCGGAGCTTCGATGCTTGCTCCTCGCTGCCCCGATGCAAGCGACATCCTCATGGCTTTTGTTTTTTCAGGGAAGAAGAACTTTACAAACTGACAAAGCAATCCGAGATGAGTCCTTTTCTGACTTTTCCTGCTTAGGTTCTTCCTCCATCTTTTCTCAGTCATCTGGTTCCCTTAAAATGAGAGCATTCTTCCCTGGGACCTGCCTGGAGCCTCTTCCCAGCGCATTTGGTGTGACTGCTATAGAAACAGCAGAGCTTCTGCTCTTCTAATCATGTTAATGGTTTTTAAGAATATTTAATAACATTTCATAATTTCAGTAACAAACACAAATGACTGAGGAACACAGCTGCCCACTTGTGCCAAGAATATGTTCAGGGGCTGGGCATCATTGTTTGGATGCACTCAGGGAGGCCTCCTTGCTAGTTGTAAGAATTTGGCATTGTACAGACACTAAATAGTATGCTTTATAGGATTTATGGGAGCCTTGGTTAATTTAGCTTGTATGTACAGACACTATTTAAAGAGAGTATTTGAGTTGTTTTCAACAAGTATGTAAGCCCTTACAGGTCAATGAGCAACTCTTATTTTATTGTACCAACGTATAGAAAGGCAGCCCTCAAACCTGGGTATAGTGGTACAGATATATAATCCCAGCTATTTGAGAGGCTGAAGCAGGAGGATTGCAAGGTTGAGACCAGTGTGGATAACTTAGTGATACCTTGACTCAGGATAGGTTAAGATAGGATAGGATAGGATAGGATAGGATAGGATAGGATAGGATAGGGTAGGGTAGGGTAGGGTAGGGTAGGATAGGATAGGATAGGATAGGGTAAAAGAGGTATAGCTTAGTGACAAAGCATTTGCCTAGCAAATTCAAGGTCCTGGATTCAACCCAAAGTAACACACACACACACACACACACACACACACGTGCACACAAACAGTAGTTTAACGTTCCAATGTATTCTTCTCATTATTTTGTTATTGAGACAGATTCTTGCCAGGTAGCCCAGTCTGGCCTGGAACTCATGGTATTTCTGCTCTAGCCTGCTAAGTGCTACCTGCACCACCACCCCTAACTTACAGTCTCTTAAAATCTAGTCTTGTCTTTGGAATACAGTGAGCCTTTATTCAGGCAATAGAAAAGTGGAAATTAATGAAACCTGCTTATTAAAACACACTTGAGTGTTTAGTCTCTCAAATTATATAGCTCCTTCAAGTGTTTTCCTTTCTTTTCTTTCCCCAAAAGAGGTATGCATATGAACAGTGGGAAATGTCTGCATTCAACAATAATAGTAAAAAAAGCCTTCAGTGTGATTTAATGTTGGCAATCAATACTGCATGTCCCTGATTGAATTGAAAGGTAGAGATGAAGGCTTTTATTGCTCCAGGTGGACTGAAAATGTTGGTGCCTGCAATCCGGCAGTCAGTCACAGAATCTCCAGTCACTATGTGTTTTCATTGCTTCTAATATTTTGTGGCTCTAGGCTACAGCCTGTCCTGCCTAATGACAGGGCCAACCTTGACTGGGAGCCCTCTGAACCTTCCCCAGGGCCCTTCTGGGCTTGCCCACCCCTTGACATCAGCCTTCAGAGTATATGAAGTAGAAATCATAATGAAAGAGTAGAGGGCTCAGATTGCGCAGTGTGCCCACCTGGCTGAACTCCTTATGTTTCAGGATTGTATTTGATTTTTAAGCTATCTTGAACTCCATCTGCAACTCTGCTCTCTTTTTATCTTTTCTGGGCATTGCAACCTTTAGTACAAAACTTATTTCAAGGGAAAAACCTCTTAGAATTCAAATCACTTACTCTTGCTCCATGCTAGTCTGTTTGTTTGGGATTCCAGCTTGCAAGACGTCCTTTGAATGATTGCTTTAAGTGAAATCAAAGTGATTCGGGGCCTGAAAACTTTGATAGCTGAATGTGTGTTTTATCCTACTTTAGGGATTCCTCTTGCAACTTGGTTGGATAAAGAGAAAAATGGAATAATGAGAGATGAAGAAGGCTGAGGTCTTTGTTCTACACTGTTTGCAGAATTCTAAGTTAGCACCATGAAGGGGCTCAGTGGATATGGAAATTTGTAAGACTTCAGAAGCTACCTGGAGCCAGTTTTGTGGCTCAAGAATGTTTCCCAAAAGCGATGATGGTTATTCCTTGATTTGGGAGTCAGATGCCTTGGGCTGCAGCAAGTGAGATTGGCTTCTAGTCCTTAGAGAATTTGTAAACTGCTTTTAGGGAAATTTTCAAAGTGATGGCACCATTTTGGAGATTTCTAAGGTGTATTGTGGGGCAGAAAGAAGGCTCTGTCATTCCCACTGGCTGTCCTACTGGGCGTGCATCCTCCTTCCTCCACCTGCAGACCTTTGGAGGGCCTAAGGGAAGCTATTCCTCTTGGTCAAGGAAGGAAATTTTGGCACAAAACTATAGTATGATTCTGCTATTGTTTTCTTTCTTGTAGGGTGTTTATAATAGCAAAAGACACCAGGTATTTATTTGTCACCTGGAGTGAAACACTAGACACTTAATGGGCCAGTTGAAACTCATATATACTTGCATCTTATTCTCCCAGTATTTTGAAGAATTTCATAATCCTTGCTCTAAGAAGAAAAAAAAATGAGGTTGAAAAAGATACAATTCTTACAGTTAGTAATTAGTGAAGAGGAGATTTAAGTATAGTTCTATCTGGCTTCTCAAACTGGTTACACTTAGGAGAAACTTATGACGGTCTTAGTGTATCATATGTAGAATTTTTTGGTATTACTTGCTTTGAATTAGACCAGATTTAATCTTTTCATTTCCTGGGAAGGAGAGCAACATGGCAAGGTAGACACTAAATGGAATTATTGCATTATTATTAGATCCCCTTGCGTGCTGCTAAATAGATATCACACGACTGGAAAAGAAGAAAAACCAGTAGCTATTGTCTCACATGTGGAGAAGAATGAAGGAGACTGGAGAATGGTTGACACCAGTGGGGGTGCCCTAGTGGCACACAAGCTGTGGCAGGCATGCAGAGCCCTCTCTGTCAGTACACAAGCCACATTGCCTCAATATTGCCCCAACAGCCAAGCATCAGGTTAACAGCACACATGGGCAGTTTGGGACTTTTGTGATTAATACGTGGGGTTTGGGTTGCAGTTCGGACACCAGGTCTCTAAAAGACTTGGCATCACAGGTCTACAACTAATAAGAAGTGTCAGCCTTGCTGCCTGCCCACCTGGCAGCCCACATGCCAGCCTAATGGATGTTTGGAGAAGCTGCATCCTTGTGAGGTTGTTCTCTGGTCACTTTGGAGGTGGCTGGCAGGTGCTGGTGTTCTCTCTACAGCTCAGCTTCTGGAGAAATTGACTTTCATAGCATCTTCAAGCCCACTTTCAGACAGGCTATCTCGGCCTGAGAACAGTTTTCTTCACAAGTGTTTGCCAAGATACAGACCAACACAAGGAATGATTTCACATATCATTGCACAACATTGTGACAAATGTTTTTAAACAAGAAGCCCACCCCAAAGATATAATTGCCAAGCTTCAAAGCAAGCCAGATGGATTTTCTGACCTCTTTCTGTACCAGCATCTCCTTTATGTTCTTGGGAAATCACTGGAGATATTTTTATATCCATTCACATTGCAATCTCAGGACTCGGACAGTTTCTATATTGTGCCTTAAAGAGCTGTGTGTGCCATTATTGAACTTGAGCTGCTTGGGACAGCTACAAAGATGGAAACGGACAGCCATGCACATTGCATTTCCATCGCATTGTGCACGATCCTCACTGTGCAGCTGGCCTCAGTTCTGTCTACAGAAGATGTCAAGCAGCTGTTTCTCAGAGGCAGCACTGAAAGGCAGGTACCCCACCCCATGCCCCTGGCACGTCCTCTCCAGCTTTGGCAGATGCTGTATCCTTATCGCCTACTCGGTTGTGGGTAATAATAAAAGATTGCTGCTCATCCCAGTTGTCTTTAGGATACAATACACAAGCTCACTCTCAAAAGTTCTGGGGACGTACCATTCCATTGTAGAAGATTTTCTACATCCTTCACCCCCTTTCATTTTCACTGTTTCCATGACAACGCCGTGCTCTAATGACACCTCCAGGATTATTACTGTCATCACAGTTATTTCTTCTGACTATTATTGTTGCTTATTGTCATCAACTTAATTTTGACTGCCGGTTAGTCATATCCTAAACACCTGGCCTCTGGGGAATGTCTTCTCAAAACAGTAGAAAAGTTAACAAAAATTTAGAATGTAATTCCCAAGAGATTACCAGTGGTGCAATTATCCTGCATCAGGATGTTTATTCCCAAACCCTCCCCATCAAGTCATTGTAATCTTTCCAGAGTATATGTGTGTTGGTGGAGAGAGGAGGAAATTATATACCCAAGCCTTTCTAATGTTAGTAATGAAAATTTTCACAAAATGTTGGAAATTTTATGTTAAAAATTGACTTATAGTCAAATGTTGTCTACTGATTTTATCCCAGCTGCTGCTTGGCCCTTGACCCTCCTTACGGATGAGGTGAGGGGAAACTATTTTCTATAAGGGGATGTGGAGTCACATGTTTCCTTTGAGGAGGCTGATTACCTTTCTGATCTGCTTAATCTTGGGTTGAAGCACAGCCGCCTCCCAAATCACAAAAGGCTGGTGCCTTCAGCTGATTCTTGGCAAGTGCTCATAGCAGAGCTTTTTCCTGGTGCTTTATTCTCCCTTGGCTTCTGTGCTGAATCTGTTGTTCCTGTTGGATTTAGTGAAGCCCTAAATTCAGAATTTCGCCTCTTCAGTAGTGTGAAGAAGGAGCTCATACATGAAGCTAATGTAGCCTTTCACTATCCCTCCCTCCCTTCTATCATTCTCTCCTTCCCTCCCTCCTTTTCCCTGCATCCCCTTCTCACTTCTTTCCTTTCTTCCTTCTTTCCTTTCCTCCTCATCTCTCCATTACTCTTGCAAGAGATTTGGAGGACTTGTTGGGTAGTGGGAGGGCCCCATGGTAGGAAATTGCCTTTTACCAACTATCTCCTATCTTTGTTTTTTCCCTCCTTCCTTTCTTCCTGTCTTTCTGTCTATCTGTCTTTCCGTCTTTCCGTTTCTTCTCTTGACATATTTAAAGATCTCTTCTTTTTATTTAGGGCAGCAAGCCTTGAAAGGAATTCAACTTTCTCCATGTGCTTTCAGTTTGCATTTAAATATGTCTGTAGCACCTGAAAACCAAGTGGGTAAATCCTTTCTCAAAGGGTATAAGGACAAACCTAAAGCTAATTTACTTTTTTGGTGTCAGCAGATCTGGCTTGCATTCTTTGCCCAAAGATCTGCCTCTGGTCTTCCAGTCTGGGAATGCAGTCCAACCTGGGACAAGCATACGCAAGTCAGGGGCTCCTGTGGAAGAGATGGGCTGGAGTGGGGACAGTGACATGTTCAGAAACACTCATCCAAAGGGAGAAAAACTGCTTAATACCACTAAGGAGCTGTCAGTCAGCATGGTGGTCCAGGGCACCCTTAAACTGGCTTAGGTTTAAGAACTTAGAAATCTGAATTTTTAATATATTTTCCCAGGTGTAAAGATTGGGGGCTGCTGTTTTCCAAATGAAACTCCACAAGGTAATATATGTTGGTCAACAAACCATGTGGAAGACAGGCCAAGTGGGCCTCTCTCGTGGCCCCTTCGGATCTGGACATTTGGCAGGGAGGTTTTTGTGCTTCTTCCCACCTCTGCTCCATGCCTGTGTCTTCACTCCACCCCAGATAGGTTGGGTCTCTGCACTAGGAGAAGCTTGCAAAGGTCATGGGCTCGAGGACCAGTCATTTCAGTGATTCTTGCTCAGCAGGAATTAGGGCTTGAGGGTAAACTGGAAGGCAAACATCATCCCCTGCCTTCGTGGTGATTTAATTTAATGATGATTTAAGAAGCAGAGAACTTCTTGATCCTCTGTGGAGCCACTGAAGATTTTATGAGACTAGCAATCAGTAGCAGAGGCTTTGGAAATCACTATTTGGGTTAGATTATAGCTGTTTCATTTTGGCTGTGACGGTGGGCAATGTATCTCTCCATGTGTTTCTTTTCTAACCTGAAAGGGAGAGATGATAATCCATTTTGCAATACTGTTATTGAGGGTTTAACTATTGATACATAGAAAGAATTTAAGAGAGTTCCTGGCACATAAGAGACACTCAGTGTATGTTAGCTATATGGACCCACAGGATAGTTGTTTCTGAATTTTAGGATTAGAAAGCTGATATTTTTCTTTTACAATGTAATATATGTAATAGAGAATATTAAAGAAATTTTAGAGCTAAATTTATGGGTATTTGGTGTTGCAGGAGATCAAACCTAAGGCCTCATGCATACATATTCACTGAGCCATATTCCTATCCCTAAGCTTAGCTTTAAGGGCAGCAGATAGCTCATCTCTGACTGCTCTGTGCAATCATTATTTTTCTATACCTTTTCTTATTTCTTATATTTGTGTACTTAGATACCTCTTTAAAAATTTGAAACCTCAAATCATTTTAGGAAGCAGGTAAGGAACATATGATAAACTCATGAACTTTATGCTAAAAGATTGGAAACAAAACACAGTTGAGGTGACTTTACATCAGTAAATTTTATGTTTAACCAAATCTTCCTTATGATCCTTTATAGACTGCTTTACTCTTTTTGAATAAATAAAAGAAAATTCAGTATTATTGTGGAAGAATTCAGTGAAAAAGTTCTAACATAACATGCTACAAATGCTTATAACTAGAAACTGCAAAATTATTGTTAGGAAAATTTGAGAAGTTCAAACTCCTTTTTATTATTCATATATAGGATTGTTGAATTTTAGAATAGGAGTAAAATTTACTTTGCATGCTGCACTTGGCTTGAAAAGTACAAAAATCTCTACCCAATTTAATTTCCTATTAATTTAGTTAAAATTTCTCCTTACAAGTGAGGGGAAACTCTTGTGTTTTCAGAGAATCATGTTAAGACATCTTGACTGGGTGCTTGATTTAACTTTCTATTTAGCACAATGCCTGGACCATAAGGAATAAAAGGCTATAGATTTCATATTAACACTTAACAAAAAAGAAATTTTAAAGACTTTTATTGGCAATTTATCTGAAGACTTAGGATTTCTATTCATTTTGTTTAATTTTTTCCTATGCAAAAAGCTAAAACATATTTCTATTGAGTAAAGGGAGGAGAAATAATTAATTATTATTTTTTTTTTGCAGAAAACTGGGAACAACCAGTTCACCCTTTCAGTCAATAGTCAGTCCATCCATCCATCCATCCATCCATCCAGATTTCTAGCTGTGTTATGCATTTTAGAGCCAGCCCATGACTCCCTATCCTCAAGTTTTACAAAGCAGCTGGTAGAAACTGAAGTAAGTGAATATAGTTTTCACAATGAACAGTTTCTGCCATTGTTTTGATTAAAACATTGACAGACTAGACAAAGAAAATCAAAGGCAATGTGAAGCAAGTTCTCCCTGACATAGAATTTATGAAGCAATATACTGGAACAACTTCCTTTCCTTTTGGTCTTTTTATCTGTGTGAAGGTTGTACAAGTTGATTGGTCAGGAAAAGCATCTCCTTGCGGGAAATGATGTTGTAGGCCCCTAATTTTTATCCTAAGGACTAGAATAGGAAGTGCATCACATGCCTCACAGCCAGCCATTAATATATCACTTGGAGGATGTGCTATACCTTTTGGATGTGGGAGTCACCTCAGACTGGCATTGAACTCTTTTTGGAGGGTGTCAGAAAGGGTGATGAGCTGCTTTGATGCTACCTTGGGGTCTTGCCAGCTGTGGGCCTTGAGTTCGTCAGCACAGAGGAAGTGT
The DNA here is from genome assembly GCA_002564285.1 of Tympanoctomys barrerae. Taxonomy (NCBI): domain Eukaryota; kingdom Metazoa; phylum Chordata; class Mammalia; order Rodentia; family Octodontidae; genus Tympanoctomys; species Tympanoctomys barrerae. Next base: position 9,072 of record NDGN011392506.1, read on the forward strand.
GTTTCTCCTGGGTGAAAGGGTAAGCTACAACCACAGTGAAGTCTTCCATGACAAGGGCTGATGGGAGGCCTGGAGGACCAGTGCAATCCCTTCAGGGTGTCGTGAGCGTTGGGGAGGTTGGTGAGAAGAATCCCCAAGAATGGGAATTGCAAAGAGTCAAAAATTGAAAACAGGGTTGGTGGGATAGCTCATCAGACTAAACTCCTGCTTAGGCAAGCACAGGGATGGGGTTTGATCCCCGATACCATATGCCCCACCGGCCCTGCCCCTGGGCTTGCTGAGCCTGCCACTGAGTCTGGGCGTGGTGGCACACACGTGCAATCCCAGAGCTGGAGTGGCTAAAAATAGGAGGATCACTCTGAGTCTGAGCTGCATAGGGAGACGGTGTACCAAATGCATAAATGAAAAAAGAAAGAAAGAAAGAAAGAAAGAAAGAAAGAAAGAAAGAAAGAAAACAAAAACAACCTCGGAAGGAAAATGTCAGCTGCAATGATTTGCTAAACCGACAGAATCCAAAGATACTTACTTATTAATTAGGGGTATTTTAGTGAAACCTGACAATTTTATTTGATTTTTTTTAATGCTCTGCCTACAGCTGAGTGGGCCTTGTCAAGAACAAAAGGAAGAGAAAGAGAGAGGGGGTGAGGGGGAGGGGAGGGAAGGAGAGAGCGAGAGTATGTTGGTTTTGGAAGTCATGCAGCTGCCAAGCAGGGGTAATGCAAAGCAGAAAAGAAGCTTTAATTTTAAAGAAACACGGAGGAACCTTTAAAAAGATACTTTGGATAGAAAACTTTCTAATTGGTGAATCTGGTTTTATGATTAATGTCATCATAGGATTGTCTTTTTCACATGAAAATCATGGAGTTTTGCCAAATTTATTTGGAGGCTCAGGGGAAGATTGTCTTCACCAAATGAAAACCTAGAGGGGCAGAACTAGGCCAAGACAGACTTGTGGCTTGCTCTAACATCCACACTCACACATCTGGTGGGAGGAATGGAGTAGACACATAAGAGAGACACCTAACCTAGGCCCCAGTAGCTGCTGGAGAGGTAACACAAAGTCAGAAGAGATTAGAGGATTTCTGCCCAAAGATGGTAGACGGAATACTTTCATTTTCTCCTGAAATCATCACAGAGCAACTATTACACATTGTCTTTTAAACAGTTCATGTCCCAAAGTATGAAGGCAGCAGAAAAAGAGGCAATTACTATCATGTTTTGTAATATAGAAAGCTGGATGAGTTGAAGAGGACCAAGGAGAACTCAAGGCTATGACAAAGCCAGGATTGGTGGAATTCAACTCAACTTCCACCTCAGCATCTCCAGCTCAGAGATGGAGAATATGTGGTTCTTTGAGAAGTGGGGTGGGTAGAAAGACCAAAAAGAGGAGGAGTGGCTGAAAGTTAGTTTTTTTTTTCTTACATAATTTTATTGAGAAGCAAATAGCAATGAGACAGTTTCAAACCAAATTGGTAAGACAGTTTCAATAGTTAACACATTGCATACATTCTTCCTAGTGATTAATTGCTGTACAAGATGCGGACATGATATCCTATTTACAAACAGCATTAGAACAAATCCCTCTATTCATCAAGAGCACGCAACCATATATCCATCCCAACCACCTTCAATACACAGATACAAAATGGACATTCATCTGTATCCCCCCCTTTTATTTTGTTAAATTCCATTATTTGAACATTACAGGTGTGTAAACTCAGCAAAATATTCTAAAAGAGTCCAGTAGTCCATAATAGTATTGG
>NDGN011392514.1:0-12049 GCA_002564285.1 Tympanoctomys barrerae
TTTGCCTGCAAATTTGTGTTGTTGTTTTAATTTCTATTATCACTGAAGCAAGAACCCATGGCAGCCAGTGATAGCCCCACCCAGACACCCAAGCCCTCTTCCCTTTAAGCTCTCTGTAAGTCTTTTGGCCTAAGACTCCTACACCTCTTGTATATGAAAACTGTGTTGTGTTCCTTCTGCCAGTTACTGTCAATTTATTCCCGAAACTAGAATCATCCTACCATCAGAGAGAAGAGTACATTTAAAACTTCACTAAACCTCCAACAGGATGCCCTAGTGTGGCAGACCAAAAAAAAAAAAAAAGCCTTCATTCTTCATCAATTCATTTACTTCTCAATTAGCAAAAATGCACCTTCAGCATCCCACCCCCACCCCTCTCAGCTGGCTGGGAAGGCGAAGCAGGATTCCAAATTTGAAACCAGCTGATCAACACACCAAGAACGCACCCTACCAAACATTTCTTAAAAGGGGAAAGTTAAAGGTAGAAAATAAAGTCCCTAAAAACGGTAATCCAATTAAAGATGTAGAATATCACACACACACACGGTAACATCTTTTACGCGTTTGGGTGGGCGCCTTACGAGGTTGCCAGTCATCGTTTTGTTATGGGAAGAGAACGCTTAAGTTGGGTTCAGACCGAAGCTCTTACATAAGTGAGGCGAGATCACCGAAGCCCGTGCTTGGACACAGGGGAGGGTTGCCGCCCCTCCCTACGCCCCCATTTCTTTTTCATTACTAACAATCCTGGGTGACCTACTGGCTTACTCCTAGCCACGCGCCTGTTCAGCCCCCTGGGAGTGGAGAGGCGGGAAAGCTGGCCGCCCCGCCCCAAAATGCTCTTAAGGCTCCTCCCCAGCGTCTCCTGACTCCACAGGCCGAAAGGACGTAGTTTCCGGCACAACCTAAAGGTCACCTCACAAAAGCGGCCCAAGGAACCGGAAGTAAATGACAGGCGGGCGAGCGAACCTCTAGAGACTACATTTCCCGCCGTACCGCGCGAGAAATGGCTGGCTGTGATTGGGACAACCGGTCGTGGACTACATTTCCCAGCGGGCCACCCAAAGACCTCGCTAGCGCCAGAACCAGAGTCTGCAGACTACATTTTCCGAAGGACCGCGCGAGGCTTTGCCCGCTTGTGGGAAAATGGTTATGGACTACATTTCCCGACGAGTCCCGCGAGGCGTCGCCAGCGGTCGTCCGAGGGCGTGCCGATGCGGGAGCTCCGGACGTGAGGCATGAGCGGCGCCCTCCCCCGGCCCGCGCGCGTCCTGCCGCCTCCCGGAGCGAGGGTCTCACGGCGCTGGGCCTAGCGCTGGGCATCTGAGGCCTCGGCTTTCGCAGGGGCAGGTGCGGCCGCGCCGGGCGCCGGGGAGGGTGGCGGCCGCCATGGAGGTGAGCGGGCCGGAAGACGACCCCTTCCTGTCGCAGCTGCACCAGGTGCAGTGCCCCGTGTGCCAGCAGATGATGCCCGCCGCGCACATCAACTCGCACCTGGACCGCTGCCTGCTGCTGCACCCCGCGGGGCACGCGGAGCCTGCGGCCGGGCCGCACCGCGCCGGGGAGCGGGCCAAGGGGTCCTCGCCGCCCGGCGCCAAGCGGCGGCGGCTGTCGGAGAGCTCGGCGCTGAAGCAGCCGGCCACCCCGACGGCGGCCGAGAGCAGCGAGGGCGAGGGCGAGGAGGGCGACGACGGCGGAGAGACCGAGAGCCGGGAGAGCTACGACGCGCCGCCCACGCCCAGCGGCGCGCGCCTCATCCCCGACTTTCCCGTGGCGCGCGCGAGCAGCCCCGCCAGGAAGTGCTCTGGGAAGCGGCCGGCGGCCGCCGCCGCGGCGGGCAGCGCGTCTCCGCGCAGCTGGGACGAGACGGAGGCGCAGGAGGAGCTGGAGGAGGCGGGCGGCGATGGCGACGGCGACGCGGACGCGGACGGCGAGGACGACCCAGGGCACTGGGACACGGACGCCGCCGACGCCGCCTTTGCGACCAGCGGCGGGAGCCGCGCGCACCCCCGGGCGCTGGCGGCCGAGGAGATCCGACAGATGCTGGAGGGCAAGCCGCTGGCCGACAAGATGCGTCCCGACACCCTGCAGGACTACGTCGGGCAGAGCCGAGCCGTGGGGCAGGAGACGCTGCTACGCTCGCTGCTGGAGACCAACGAGATCCCCTCGCTTATCCTGTGGGGGCCGCCGGGCTGCGGCAAGGTGAGTGCGCCCTGCCCGCCAGTCACCAAGGCGTCCCTCCCCGCGCGCGCCCTTGCCTTGGCTCAGTGCCAGGTCCGCGAGTGGTGGCCGTGATGGGCGTGAGGAGGTCACACCGCGCACCCGCCAGATGCGTAAGACACGCCCGCAGGTCTTTCTCCAAAGATGATGTCTCTGAATTCGTAGGCTTTACCCGAAGATGAGTGCGGATTCTTGTTATTTGCGCGACCTTTGTGCCTTGCTCCATGTTGGGCTCCGATTTTTAGTGACCTAATTCTGAGGGAAGCAGCTGCTATATAAATTGTTAAGGAACCTGGTATATTTCATTTGTAAGTATATTATTCGTGTATGAAAAAAGTGAACTTTTATTTCTGTTGAGTTTCCTCTTCCATTAATTGGTTTAACACTTATTTTGAGAATAAGACCTTTTCTGATATTGCTGTATATTTTAGTAGCAGCAGTAATGCTCATACCTTCATCAGGACCTAGCACAAGTGTCCAGAGGGTACCTAGGATATTGTGGTCGAGAGAACCTGTCACTGGAAAAACACTTAAGCAAAAACGAGGAAGAGGTAACCCTGAGAAAGAGAAGGCTCAGAGGTAGTTAGCAGTAGGGCGTTGTTCCCGTTTGCAGGAAGAGGGTGAAGGAGCCCTAGTGAATGAGGGAACTGGGGGCAGATTATAAAGAGCTCTTCCAGCCTTTGACGTTCAGACTCATACTACTCAGGCGCGATCATAATGAATTGTTTTTTCCAGTTTTGTCTCACACTTTAAGCACAGCTCCCTTTAGTTCCTGGAAAGCATCTTGCTTGTTCTGCTTTCTTGTTTGCAGTACTTTTCTCTTTTGCCAGGCCTAAGTAAGATGAGTCCTGAAGGTTGCTCACATGTTTGTTGGGGACTGAACCCAGGACATTCATCCTGGCTTCAACCCCACCCCCTGGAGAATGGTTCATGACCATGACAACCCACGTCTGTGCCCATGTGTTTAGCTGCCACCCCAGTTAGGGGGGTGCACAGTAGAGTTCGTAGTGTCAAGTCTTGAGAATGATAATCAGCCACTGATGGCCCCAGACTGCAAGACAAGGTTGTAGGGGGATGAGTGAATGAGTCCTAGAAGATGTAATACTCGGCCAGGCTGCTCAGAGGTGGCGGGTGATCAGCCACAGGCCTTGTGACATGGGAGCCTGATTGCCAAGGGCAGGCACGCCGTGATTTGATAAAGCAGTGACAAAGTCTAGTGCTGCTACACAGCTTTTAAAATGAAGTGCTGCCTTTGCATTCAGGAGCAGATCTGCCTCTCAATAAACAAGTCTTCCCTTTTTCTTTGTTTCTGTTTTTACTATTACGATGATGATAGTAAGCTTAGTAGTAGCATATGCACGTCTACCAGGCACTCATTGAATGCCAGGTACTGAGGAACAGTCCTCTCCTTGACCTCTCATTGTTTTCCTCCAAATGCTAACAGCATTGAAGTGAAGTTGCATCCAGAGTGGACCTTTGGACATGATGGGCAGTTGTCTGCAATGCTGGGTCGTTGTCATTCACTCCTGTTTTAGCTATTCAACTGAGCTCCCTAATCAGGCCGTGGCTCCAGGGTCAACTCTACACTTTGGTCCTCCAACAGCAATGCTTTCTTGCTGGAGGAGGGAGAATTTTGTTTTCTCCTTCTGTTTGGGAGGTCACAGCTGTTACTTAGACTGCTAAGTCAAGAGAGCCATTCTTCATTAGGATTCTAGAAATACTAAGAATCCCCAAGAAAGGAATTAAAAGAAGTTACAGACAAAGGAGAAAAGTGTAGAGTTGGCCTAAGAGCTGCCTTTTTCCCCTCATATGTATGTATATGGTGTGTCTCTTTTAACATTCAAAAAAATACATCCTGGCATTTTAGGTCGAAGCCGTACCATAAAACATCCTTCAGAGTTCAGGGAGCTTGGAAAAGAGCGCTGCTGCTGTGTACAGTGAGTGCTTGGGGGAAGCTTTCTGGTCAACTTTTCAGAGTGCGCGTGTGTTCTCTTCTAGACTACCTTGGCTCACATCATAGCCAACAACAGCAAGAAGCACAGCATAAGGTTTGTGACATTGTCTGCAACAAATGCCAAGACAAATGATGTGCGAGATGTCATAAAACAAGCTCAAAATGAAAAGAGCTTTTTCAAAAGGAAAACCATCCTTTTTATTGATGAGATTCATCGGTTCAATAAATCTCAACAGGTATGTTTACTTCCTTTTTTATCTTTTGGCCATTGTATATCAAAATGTAGTTTCTGAGATCTATTGTAAAAGTACAAAGCAGTTCAAGCCCTAGGGACTGTTGTGATTATTGGCTTTGACAACAAAGAAGTAGAGGCTCTTTCAGTGTGTCTCCTCCTAGCCTCTTTCCTCCACACTTTCTTGTGTGCCTGTGTTTGTGTGTGTCTGTGTGTGTGAGAGAGAGAAACAGACAGACAGACAGACAGATAAGAAAATGCTCTCTAGTAAATGAACGCTTGGTATAGCCCTGTTATTTCCATATAAAAGAGCAGCTTTGGATTAAGCTTCTAAGTTTTAGGAAATTTTCATCTGAAATATTCAGTGGTCATGAGAAGTTAAATTTGATTTTAAGGTCATTATTTTAGCTTTTTAAGTTTGTTCTCTATATTGAAAATCAACTGGGGCCCCGGAGATGGCTCAGTGGAATAAGCGTTTCCCTGGCAAGCGCAAGGGCCTGAGTTCAATCCTTAGTTCCGCAAAAAAAAAAAAAGAAAGAAAATCAGGTTCTATTTCCTGTGCCTTTCGGCCTATCAAAGTAGATGATACAATGATCCAATTATTATTGCTTACTTCAATGGCTTTTGGAAATGACACAACCCAGTGAGCTTTTGCATTGCAGCTCTCACCTGGGATCTCGACTCACCTTCCGCCACCATGGAGAGCCATCCAGGTTTGTAGGACCGGTAGCAACAGGATTATTTGCAATGGATGTACTGATATGTTCATATTTTTCCACTTCTATAAATAAAAAAGCTCATATGATATGTTTGGCTGTGTGTTAGTTCAAGATACTTTTCTAAGTAAAGGAGCCATTGCATTAAAGCTTAGAATTTTCCTGACAGCTGTTACCCGCAAGAGATCAGACTGAGACAGTAGCGCTTTAGCAGCTATGCATCAGACTTAAAAACCAAGAGCTCTTCCAAATAATGTACTCATACTTAGCAAATATACTCTATGCAGGCAAAGATAGGGCAAATGAAAGACCGGATAGCAACTTACATGGGCGGCTGCAGGTGGGTATTCACTGGAACCTCTTTCTTCTCTTTTCCTCCCATGATTAGGACACTTTCCTTCCTCACGTGGAATGTGGCACGCTCACCCTGATTGGGGCAACCACAGAAAACCCTTCCTTCCAGGTCAACGCAGCTCTTCTGAGCCGCTGTCGGGTGATTGTTTTAGAGAAGCTTCCGGTTGAGGCGATGGTGACAATTCTAATGCGTGCAATCAACTCCCTGGGAATCCATGTCCTGGACTCCAGCCGTCCTACCGACCCTCTGAGCCACAGCAGCAATAGCAGCTCTGAGTAAGTTGCAGGCTCCAGAGTACCGAGCTCACATCTCCCCGAGAACCTCCTGGCCTGGGGGCCGGAAGGGGCAGGGCCTCTGCCGGAAGAGGGGCGGAGCCCTGGCAAAAAGTAGTGGTTTGCCAGTAGAGAGAAAACACTGAAGCAGAGGGAACCTCTCAGTTACCTCCGCAAACGTTTCATTTGTGTTAAAATGGGTTTTCTTGTTTTTAATATGAGTAACCACAATCCTTCAATTAATGTTAAAATTGCTCCGTAGTTCTAATTCTTGGGTGTTTGCTTTGTCCCCAAGATGCCTACCCTAGCTCACCATGTTAAAAGCAGGTAAGATGGTGGGCGACCTGATTATTTCAAAGGTTATGTGTCTCCCATTGGATAGACAAGTAGGTGTGTACTTACTAGATTTAACAAGTCTTTCGAGATTTATATAGATTTGGATATTTTTTCCCAGTAGTTTATTATTTTAAAAAACATCCACACTCAAGAAGCCAAACTGCTGAAAGTAAAGTGAAGGACCTTTTATTGAATCGGCATGTCAGGTTGTCGCCTTCCTTTTGCCAACCAGCTTCCACAGCATGAGCACCACGCGTGTTCACTGATGCACGGGTGTATGTTTCGTGGATAAGCAGCTTAATTTTTCGGGTCAGGGGTTTTCCTTTTTTATATTGCAGCACTTGCTTCCCAAGTCATCTGTTCGTGTGCTGGCCAAAACACACAGTGCGACATAATCTGGTTGGAGACAAGGCTGCTGCCCTCCTCCCTGCGTTGAGCTACACAGCCACACAGCTGCTGCCGCCTGCCTGCCCCAGCCAAGTCCTGGAGCCGCTCTTCTGTGGGGATTAAAGTAGAAGGCACAGTTGCAGGCTCAGGGCTTAGGCTGCAGCAGTCTTTCCTCATCTGGTGTTTCCCATTTGCTCCCACCCCACATGTGGGAAAAATGCTCCCATGGCTCACAAAAGCCTTGAAACATTTGGCAGTGGACCCCTGGGCAGAAGGGAATTCATCTTAGAGCACAGTTGTGATGGGACAGCCATTAAAACTATGGCTAGAAATGAAATCTGGAACCTGCTGGTATTAGTCAAGCATGCCTGTGCTCAGGAGACCCCACCAGGGTCTCAGGGCTGCTGCCGGGCACTGTACCTAGTTCAGTCATTCCTCAGTGTCTGCAGGGAATTGGCCCAAAACCCCCTCAATGATACCCGAACACTCCAACTCTTGATAGGAAAGGGGTGTGGTGTTTACCTGTAACCTGTATACATCTTTGCGTATTTTTTAAGTCATTTTAGATGACTTTTTTTTTTTCAGTTGCTTTGCAGAATTGTGGGTGGAACCAAAGATTTGCTCAGGTTAGGCAAGCACTGTACTGCTAAGCTTATGTCAACAGTCTACACTACTCTAGATTGTTTGTAGTACCGAATGCAGTGTAAATAAGATGGCAGTGGTGGGCATTCTCTGTCGTTTTAAGGGGTAATGACAAGTAAAGTCTGCTGCACAGATACATTGTTTTTAGTCTGAGGTTGAATTTGAGGATTTGAAACCCATAAATACTGAAAACTGACTATACCTTTTCTGTAATAAGATTTCTATCATAGACTTATATCAATCAATATGTGCTAAAAACAAATTGAGAAGAAGGAAAAAGTTTTGTTTTCTGTGTACTAGTTCTTTTTTTCTTTCTGCTGCCGGGAATCGAACTCAAGACCTTGTGCTTGCCTGGCAGGCTCTGTGCTGCTTGAGTGTACCAGTTCTGAACAATCTGTTGATAACTTTCTATCCTGCCTTTCATTTATATTTTTTCTCATGTTGTCCTTTCATGTGATTGAGTTACTCGGATGCCTTTAGGATTCCCCCCTCCCTGCTCATTGCTATGAAATGAGGGAGCGAGTGTGGCGCTCATCCTCATGAAGGCATTTCTGTGCTGTAAAGGATTTCCAGGTGATTAGCAAGTGCATGAAAGCCTGAGGATTAGTGCAAGAATGTAGGCTTCAGCTCCTTTAGTTCTGAAGCTGAGCGACAGATGCAGAGGAATGACTCAGCCACAGCTCCCGTGTCTCTCTACACTTTCCCACAGTCCCTCATTTAGAGTTGCTCTTAAACTTTCCTTCTCCTTTGCTTTCTTATGGCCCTCCCTTCCTGGGAAAGCTCTGAAAGCGGGGAGCTTACCCTTCTTGTTTATATCCCCAGTATCATGTCTAGTATGTGTTAGGTGCTCAGTAAATAGGGAATGAATAAATCTGTCTTTCAATACAAGAAAGGTAGCTTAATTTATTTTTAAGTGTAGTTCAATATAAGGGATAATTACCCAGGTATCAAGAGCCTTTTTCTATAACACCATTGCTCTTTTCATCAGCAAACAGAGCAAAAGGGAAGAGTATTAAGCTTAAATACTTTAACTGGTCTACTTGTTAGTGGTTGACAAGAAGATCCGTTGAGAGATGGCACAGGCCACAGAAAAACCGCTTACATTGTACGTTCCTGAAAGAAGTTCCGCCAGCCTGCTTGCCATGGCTGCTTAGGACTGGATTCAGCTATGATGGGTGACATTGTATTTTCTGGTCTGGTTCCTGTTGAGCGGCCTCGCTGTGTGCTCCGGTTTAGATAGTAACTCCCCAGCAGTTACTATCTGTGTAACATGGGAAGCTCTGTGTGTTTCTATCTTCCTGTCAGTTGTGGCAGCTAGAACTTGCTCGGAGATTTCTGAGGTTGTGGAAGGCTGTACATGAGAGGAGGCAAACAGGGTCCCGATCTCAAACTGTTCACACAGCCACTTAGGTCATTCTTGTTAGGTTTAAGGAACTGGGAGTTCTCACAGTGTCCATGTGTGCATAAGTAATTCCCATTAAAGCTGCATGGAAGTGTTGGGTTGGTGCTAGGGATTGGACAGGGCCTCGTACTTGCTGAGCACACTCCAGCCGGACTCTTCCTTAAAAATGTGCCTGTATGTTTCTTCAGTAGAAATGAAAAGTCCTGTGTATGGTAGGTGTTGCTGCGTGTTGAAACGCGCAGTCCAGTGGTTGTAGAGGTGGCATGGTATTGTACAGGCCAGAGGAGCAGATCGCCTTGTGGGGCGGTGCGGTGCCGTGCTGACCTTAGGGTGGGTGGGGAGAGAGCACACGTTCTCCACCTGCTCGAGGCTGTCAGGATGAGTGCTGAAGAATAAGCAGGAAGCTGCCTGTGCATAGTCCTTTGGTGTAGATGGCCAGCGAAAGCATTTTGGTCATGTAATACAGATAGTAAAGTATCTTAGCTGCTCTGGGTTAATTTGGGATGTGAGGAAAAACCCCACAGTCTGTGGTACAGCGAGCTTGTGCTGCTGAAAATAGGAAAGTCCAGTGTTGCTCAGTCATGCTGCTGTAGCGCTGTCCTGAGGGCTGTGGATCCCAGATCACAAGGCACAGGCATATGCAGAAGTATCCTTAAAGAAGCCGCTGGTTGCGGACCAAACAGCTTTGGAGAGGGGGGTGGTGTGAGCAGTGTAGTTGCCTTCTAGCTGTCGGGCTTGGGGGCCTCCAAGGGCTGGGTGGAAGCACTGAGTGGCACCTGCCTCTTGGAAGGATGCTGTGGCTTTACTGTGATTTGGGCTTTTCCCTGATCACCTGGAGAACAAGGCCCAGACAAGATGGTCGCAAAACAAAATACCTAAAGATATTTTTCTTTTAATGGTTTAAATTGTTTGCCTGCCTCAAAATAACACTTTGTATCTCTACATCCAAAGGTAGTAGAACATGGGGACCAAAGATACTGATGTGGGTTTTAGTCATCTTTTCTTACACACTTTTTTTTTTTTTTTACTGTATGGTAAAAAGGTATGTAAGTATAACACAGCAGTGCCTGTAATCCCAGCACCTGGGAGGCTGAACAAGGGCGTGCAAGTTCAAGGCCTGGCTGGAACTATACAGTGAGACTCCATGTCAGAGTAACAGCATAAGAGCCGGCCAGATAGCTCAGTGGACTGCAGCGCCTGCCTAGGCAGAGTGCAGCAGCTGGGATTCGATTGCCTGCATGCCGTGCCAGCCCTGCCCCTGGCACGTGCTGAGACTTGTGATTGAGAGTGGGCATGGTGGCCCATACCTGTAATCCCAGTGCTTGGCTGGCTAAAAACAGGAAAATCACCATGATTCTGATCTATATAGTGAGACCCTGTAGAACCTGTACTAAATACATTTTTAAAAATGACAACATAAGTACATTAAGATAGCTATATTAATATAAAGGAAAAAATTAATATACATGAGCTAATCTAAGTATAAAGAAAAAGGGCTGAGGAGATAGCTCAGTAGAATAAGCACCTGCCTGGCAAGTGCAGGGTCTTGAGTTCAATTCCTGGTACCACAAAAAGTATGAGGAAAAAAATGTATGTTAAAATGATGCCATAACAACATCAGAAACCAGAAATAGGTGTCTTGGGTGTTGTGTTGGTTCCCTGTGACAGCTGTAACAAATTATGGCAATCCTGGTCACTTAGAATAACTTTGTTTTCATAGTACTGCAGTCAGAACCAAAATGGGGTCACAGCCATAGACCTGCACAGGCTGCAGAAGAAAGTGCTTCACCCTGCATCCTGGGCTGCTGGCATTTGTTAGCTTGCTGCTGCATCGCTCCATCTTCATGTCTTCTGAGTCTCCTCCTTCTGCTCTTTAAAAGAACATTTGTTACTGGATTTAGGGTATATCCTAAATCCAGGATGGTTTGATTGTGATCCTAGTTGCATTTCCCAAGACCCTATGGCTAGAAATGTCACAGCCACAAGTTCCCAGGATTAGTACTCACATCTTTGGGGGTCACATTCCACCCACTACAGATCCTTCCCAGGTATACAGGGTAGTGTAATTTGGAAAGATACAGTTGTATGAGATTTAACAAAGGAAGATGTTATCTATGAAATACATGTCCTTTCTTTGTGAAGAAAATAAGTTTTGTTTTTACTTTCACCCTGGTTACCATGGAAACAGCAGGGCTTGGGGCTCTCAAAGATTTGCAATTCTAGACTGTTCTATTGAACTAATTCAGATAGTTCTCATCACCAGTTTTCTGAGTGTTTTCAAGTACTGCCCAAGCATTTTATGTGCTTTACACAATCCTCAGTCCAGCTTTGGTTTCTTTTTATTAGATGAGGAGACTGAGGCACAATAAGATGAAGTAAGGTGCCCACAGTTGCCCAGCTTGAACATAGCACTGGTTATACAGGTGTGTTGTTCACTGCTGGGTGAGTCAGTTGCTAGAAGGCTCTGGGCACCAAGGTGAAAGGAGGTGAGAGCCTTTCAGGCCTTTCTCCGTAAGCTTCTTTGTGTAAGGGATCTTGATCTGCGAAGGATCAGGAGCTGAAGATCCCTTCTGCAGTGCAGCAGGGGGGCGTCTTGGCCAGATCTGCATGTCGCTGCCCAGCATGCATGTGCCTGCGGTTTATCTATCCCCGGAGACCTGGCAGCCGGTGAGGTGGTGGTAGTACAACCACATCTGCACATGAGGAAGAAGGCTCTCTAGTGCTGAAGAGTTTAACCAAGCCATATGCTGTGGATTCTCTTGTTCCAAAATAAAGTTGCAGATACATGATTTCCACTTCCTTCGCTCCCCCTCTACCTTTCCATCTAGCCAGCTAACTAGCATCCTCCGAGTTCCCTCGTGGTCCACCAGGAAGAAACTGCAAGGATTTGAGTTCCCAAGAGAGGGGGAAGAAGGGTGCTTCCTGTATTCCTCTTTAGGGCAGCACCTCCTCCCGAGGGGAGGAGCTAGGCTCTACTGTAGGGTCACATCAGCCAGGAAGCTGGTCTTCTCCAGTTCATTTGTGTGCACCAGTTTGTCTCCTTATTGTGGAATAGTTTATTGCATTTTAGCATCCTAATTTACTATCTCTTGTTTGTTTCTCTGTAGGGTACTAGGAGATTTTTGGCAATCTGTTGTCAAAGTAAATTTCATCTCATTTAATTCTGTTTTACCTTTGGAAAGTAATGCAACATTTTACATGTTTATGTTTAAGTTTTAAAATGTTAAATTCTGTAGAACTACTTTTTCAAGGATTTTTATATAGTGGTTACTGTTTACTGAAGGGTTTTACAAGCATCAATACAAATATTCCTTCCTTTATTTCAGCATGAATTCCTTGTTCTCAAGCTGAGAGCTAGCTCACACTATCCTAGTGCCTCTATTTAGTCTTCAGAACTCAGCTGAGCAGGTGCAGGACATGTTGAGGGGGAAGGAGGACCTGTAGAGTCTCCTGCATGGTGTCCTGAATCTCGAGTTTCTATTTTATGATGATCTTCTGTGACTGTGGTGTCACCAGCAGCCCTGTTTGTTTTATTT
>NDGN011392538.1:0-10507 GCA_002564285.1 Tympanoctomys barrerae
TACCAATTTGGTTTGAAACTGTCTCATCACTATTTGTTTATCAATAAAATTATGGGAAAAAAACCTGTAAAGATTTTCATTAAAAAATAAAAAAATAATTTCATAATTATTAACATTATGTGGATATGCAATTATATAAATTGCTATAAACTCTTATTTAAATGATAGAGATTGTTTATATTGATTTAAAACTGTTAAAGAACCATGAAGGTACATAGATTAATAACTCTGCTTTATTTTCATAAGGAAATTGGTTTGCAGTTAGAACTAAGATACAGCAGCTAAGATTCAGTTTCCTTCCCCGTCATTTTCCTGACACTTTTTCTATGTTTTATATTTGCGTGGTCTAGATCATCCATTGCCACAAGGGTGTTGTCCCCTTCCTCACATTTCTACCTTCTCAACAATGCTACATAAAGCCCACTTGCTACCTTACTCCTCAAGATAATTTTATACTAATCAGATCTTACCATTGAAACATACAGAGAGTTACCTTTCCAGCAGTGGTTTGTTGGGGAAGGATTTGGAGCTCAGAACCCTTTGTTTCCAAGAGTGATATACACTATGATGTCATTAGCATTAACAGGAATATGATTTAAGGCTAACAAAGGTATAATGATTATGGTGTTGGTGATAGATATTGCCAAGAAGAAAAGAAATCCAAGTGAACAAGATGACATATGCATGCAAGGAGCAGAGGAGAAAGAGCTCATGACTTGGAGACTGGGGAGCAGAGAGCGAGTAAAGGACAGAGCTCTGGGGAGTTCAACCCTTCATGCCCATGTCCTATCTGATCCACCTCTTCCAACCAGATTCCACCTCCTAACAGCAAGTCACCTGTGACCTTAACAGTGGACCAATCCAACGATGATTATCATACCACCAATGATAAATCACCTCCCCAAACCCTCAGCTATGAGTACACGAGGCTTTGGAGGGACATCTAGGTGTAAATCCTACTACACATGAAGTTTTCACATGTTTTGATGGATGTAGCTTCATCCTTCTTGGGAAAAATAGCTATAACAGGGATTTCTCAGCCATAAGGTAAGCTTATTAAAGGAAATACCATCACTTAGTCCAAATTTCCTTTACTATAGACTTTGTGCAAAGTTTCCTCCTCCACCCCCACATTGTTACCAGAAGTTGTTGTCATTTGTCACTGTGCTTAAGGCCACCCTAGTGAGAATGATGTTGTAGCTCACTGTGGACTTGGTAGTACTCTAATAAGTAATGGCACTGAGAATCCTGTCCTGTGTTATTGACTTTTAATGACATTAAGAGCAGCTGGGGGCTGGAGAGATAGCTCAGTAGAATGAGTGTTTGCCTGGCAAGCTCAAGGGCCTGAGTTCAATCCCCAGTTCTGCCAAAACAAACAAACAAACAAAAACAGCTGACTGTCACAGACTGTTTCATTACTTTTGACTTCAACACATTTTAGATTCAAGCAATGTTAAAATCCCAATACACTTAACTACTGATAAAATCTTAAATCATTGTTCTTGGTGTCACAAAACAGAAAATTTATTCACACATACAAATATCTCTTTGAGACAATAATGTGGCAAGAATGATGTCATTGGGGGAACTATCTGCTCAGGCCCCCCTTCTGTCCCTCTCTTGGACAGGAGCTTTCTTTCTCTCAATAAATATATTCTGCTAAAAAAAAAAATGATGTCATCAACCTATGCCAGAATGGGAAGCCAGGTACATCTTGTAGCATCTGCATATCCAGCTTCCTGTGGGAGTGGGAGTCACAGAAGGGTCAGAGTGATGATGACCCAGAGTTAAGGGGAGTGGGTGACTCTATCCCTGAGGGTCTGTAGCCACAAAGTCACAGACTGGGGTTTTAGATTCTGGAAAGTAGGGGGCACTGGCAATGACTTAAGTCAATGATCAGAGTGAGTTATAAAGCACCAACCCCATACACACAACTTTTGCTCAATTCTTACAGTTTAAACTCTTCCATCCCCAAAGCCAATCCATCCCCACCCTGCCCCACACGAGGATATCTTTTAGTGTCAGTGAACTAAGCCAGAAGCCAGGGTGAGATTAGAAACCTGGTAGAACCCCATTTGCATGGGTGGAGCCTCCTCCTCTCAGATATGAGTAGGTCTAGCCATAGACTTGAGGGAAGCTCTGCTCTACTGTGGGCTCAGAAGGCAGGACCTAGGGATGACCTCCGCCATGGCCTGGTGCCCTCTCCTCTTCAGCATCCTAGCTCACTGCACAGGTGAGGAGATAGCAGGCAAAGAGATGTCTAAGGATATGGGGGGGCCTGCATTCACTTTTGGTCTTATAACTATATCACCATCTCTATGTGTTTCTCCCACTTGCAGGGTCCTGGGCCCAGGCTGTGCTGACTCAGCTGCCCTCAGTGTCAGGGTCTCCAAGAGGGACAGTCACCATCTCCTGCACTGGAAGCAGCAACAATATTGGGAGCTATTATGTCAGCTGGTACCAGCAGCTCTCAGGAATGGCTCCCAAACTCATCATCTATGAACATAGTAAACGACCCTCTGGGGTCTCTGCTCGATTCTCTGGCTCCAGATCTGGCAACTCAGCCTCTCTGACCATCAGTGGGCTCCAATCTGAGGATGAGGCTGATTATTACTGTCTTATGATAGCAGCCTCAGGGCTCGTACAGTGCTCCAGCCCCATGGGGAAGCTAATACAAAACCTTCTTCCTCTTCTGCCAGGAGGGTGAATCCCCAGGACCTGTGGCTCAGGCCTGGCCTGTGGTTTTTATTTTTGCTATCAGTGTAAAGTCTCAGGTGCATCCAACGACAATGCTTGGGCTGCCATTCCTCGTCCCCTCTGCACTGTAAGTCACTCATCTGTAGGCTGTTCCTAGGAAAGTTCTCCATGTAAGCACTAGTGCCTGGCACTCATTAGCATAAAAAAGAAATAAGAGAGTCCTGTGACCTCTATATCCTGAACCTCAGGGGTGACCATCCAACTCCGCTGGTCCCCATACTTGACCTCTGAAGGGAATCCTGGGTCTCCATCATCCATCCCTTTCTTATTTACACGAGTTCCAGAGCTGTCATCTACTCTTTGGACTACATACCACTCTTCATGTTGTAGACTATTTTTTTTTTTACTATTTTAATACACCTTTTCTTACTCTGAACAATGGATACATTTTAAAAAACTAGCTATATTACAGAAAAATGTTTTTAAAAATTTGAAATATTTTTTTTCCTTTTGGGAACATCACATGAGGCAATCCAACACCCACACCCAAGTTTCCTTGCATCCTTCGCAGTCCTCCATCTTCACTTGCAGCTTCATCCCAGGAATAGCTAACCCTCTCTCTGTGAGTATTAACGTGTTTTCGTTTCATAACATTATGAAGACAATCATATATTTTCTCTTGGTTGGCTTCTTTTCCAAGGGTCAAATTTCATCTGACATCCTTCCATGTTGTGCTGAATTGAAGTGATGCTACGGAGGATACATGGTGAACTTTGGCATCTCTGAACACTTCTGGCCATGTGAAGCATTCTCCCCACCATATAGGCACTAAAATCATATTTTATAACTCAAGTAAAGAGAAATATAGTTGAGCTTCGGTTGTATTCATGTTATTGATTTTTTATCAATATTTATAGATATTAGTGTAGTTGTATAATACATAATAATCATGTTTCTTGTGGGGAGCTGCTAGGTGTGCATAAGAAGTCTTAGTACTCTTACATCCCCTTCTCCTTCTCCCTCCATCATTCTCTCCTGCAGTCCTGGTTTCTCCCCATCCTCAACAATATATCTCACTACTCTCTATCTGGCCAGAATTACGTGCACCCTGGAAAATGACATTTGTGTTTTTGTACACAACGTGTACGAGTACCAACAGCCAGGGAGCCCTTCCAAGTTCCTCCTATACTACACCTCAGGCTCAGAAAAGAAACAAAATTCTGGTGTCCCCAGCCACTTCTCTGGTTCAAAGGACACCTCAACCAATGCAGGAGATTTGCATGTCTCTGGGCAGCAACCTAGGATGAAGCTGCCTATTCTGCATCTTCTGGCACGACAGTGCTGTTCACAGTGACACCTTCTGATGGAGAAGTGGCAAAAAATCACCAGCCTGCCTGGAAATTAGACTCCGACCCCTTGTGAAATGTGAAAATAACTTTTATCTGCACTAAGCAGACATGAGTTTAACTACAATTTAACTATATTCTTCATCTCAAATTAGAAAATAACCTTGTTCAAATCTCATGAAAAAACAAATAATCTGTAATAGCCTCTAAATTTTGATTTGGGATTCAGTGATTTAAAATTACATAAAAGGACATGGTGCTAATGTTTTCATTTTTATGATGAATGAGACTGGACTTTTCTTGCTGTCCTGAGAATAACTGAGGTAAGACAGAAGACTTACAGATGGGTAGGAGGAAGATGATGAAAATTCTATGTAAATATTTGTATTTTTCTGAATACTATATCACCAATACACAGGCAAGTTATCCAAGGATATCCATACCAAGATGCCTTTGTTTTGTTTATATTTTTACTGGTCTGCAACACTCATAATTTCTTAAAAATACTGTAATTCTAAAAATTAATTTGTTGGTAAAGAAGAGAAACCTGATTTTAATGGAACAGATTAAGGGTTCCAAAATATTTGAGGCAAAACATTTTAGGTTACCTATGGAAATGCTTTCTAAGGCTCTTGCTTCTCAGGGTTAAAATGGGCCATTATCTTATGACTGGGTCATCCAGTTTTCCATGAATGAAGACCAAGATGAAAGTTCCTATAGTTTCATGAATTCTATAGACTTAAAGAGCCAAACACACACACACACACACACACACACACACACACACACGTACACACACATGCATGCACAGAGAGAGATGTTTCTAGCTTCAAACCATTCAATGCCTCTATAGAGTGAGTCTCAGTCTGCGCATGAGGTGATGAGTGGTAATGGTGTGGTCAGTAGGTAGGAGCTGGTCTCTGATGACGACTCAGCACTCCACTCTGGACTGAATGAGTGCCTGAGCATTCAGGAACATTGAGAACTAAAAAGATTCTGGCCACCATTGTGGGACAGAATACAGCAGTGGAGACAGATTCTCTGTGACCACCAGTAACACGCACAGATGACAACCTGAGCAGATCTTCTGGCTGATATAAACTGTGCCTACACTCTTCCATTGTCCTGGCCCTCAGTTTAGGAGAAGCCTCCTAAGCCCCTGCCTAGAGAGCTACTACATTGTGCAGTAATTTGCAGTTCTCCACATACTTAAGAGTGTTCTTGTATTTACAGAACTACAATTAGAAATACTAATAATGGGTAGTGATATTTAGTAGTCGACAAACTTTTGTAACTAATGGGTTTGTATTTTAGACAGTAAGAGCAAGCATTATGTCTACATAGCTGAGCAGATATTAAATTGGGAATTTGTATTTAAGTTAGTTCCCCTAAGTTCTGTCTGTCAGTTGTGTGGTTAACCTACTACTATTATGGACTACTGGACTATGTTGGATTATTTTGCTGAATTCATGTACCTACAATATTGGAATGGCATTGGAATACTCATCTCTGACAAAACTAAACAAAAAAGGGGATATAAATGAAGGACCACTTTGTAGTCAAATATATACATATATATATATATATATATATCTGTTTATACAAAATAGGCTAGATGTACAGCTTCTTTTTCTTAGTTGAATGAGAAGAAAGATTTGTTCTAATAGATTTTAGGCAGTATCATGTCTGCATCTTGTACTATGAATAACCACTATGAAGACAGCAATATGCAGTGTATTAATTATTATAACTGTCTTACTAACATGTTTTGAAACTGTCTCATTGCTATTTCTTTCTCAATAAAATTAATTTAAAAAGAGTGGTCTTTCATTCTTAAGTTCTGCCGGGTACAGTTACAGAAAATATCTACAAGGTGTTACACATTTCCAGAACTCTTATCACACAGGAAACTCTGTTCATGTGTGGTTGTCACAGCTCACATGATGGGGTTTAACTTTTTTATTGGAGAACCATCCACAGGGCACTTGTTCAAGAATCGCTAACATCAGCTCCTCTATTACCTTTGGACACCATAAGGACTGATGGGCTGCCATGCAAATCAAGAAGCTGTGTATTTTCCTGGAGACAAAAAGCTACAATCCTGATCCACAATGTTCATGTTCACAGAGGATGTGCCTTGGACACCACCCATCCTAAACCACTTCCTTGTGTCTTGGTCTCATGATGTGGAAAGTAAAAATGGAATAGTTTCTCACACAGGAGAGCAGAGAAGTCTCCACTAACTCTATGATTCAAGATCTAAAGGGGAGTTTCACTGCCCTCCACAGACACATGAATCTGAACACTATGGCCAAAGCGAAATAAAACAAGGTCTAGCAGGGCAAAGACATACTGGGGACTCTGCATGGTCCTGTTGCACAGGAACCAACACCTGAACTGAGGCTATTGTCAGCAGACAGGGAAGCGTAGAAACTATGGGTTGTAGACAGCAGGCATAGGATCAGTATCAACACACCTTCAAAGTCTCAGCAGAAGGCGGTGGGCTCCAGGCAGGCTAGGAGAGCACAGGCAGTGTTGTGTCACTTATAAGACATTGTGGCTGTGTGCTTCATTACGGCATTTTTCCTCCAGTAGGTACTAAATATTTTAAGAATGAATTTTTTTTATTTGTTTGCTGTAGTTTTGGGTCAGTTTTTTTTGTTCACTGCTCTATAGACAGACCCCACAGCACAGCCTGAATGAACGGAGAAACTGCACATAGAAATGCAGCATAAACACGTGAGTTATATGACTAGGAATCCGAGGAGGTGCAGAGATCTCAGGCCAAGATCATCCTGCTGCTCCATGTTGAGTTGAGGGTGCTGAGTTGGTTGAAGAGGAGATGCTAAGAAACAGGACCAGAGGGACAAAGGACAGAGAGGCACGTGGGCTTGATCCCTGTTTTTGGTGACCAGTAGGTTGGATGAGGTCACATGAGTTCATGTGCAGAAGGTGGAGGAATATGGAGTGAGCTTCCAGGTTAAAAAAAAAAGCATATGGAAGAGGATGGTTGAGGGAGACATGACTGAACAGAGAAGATAAGCTCCAGGAGTGAATGCACTGTGGAGTATACTGAGTTGTAAAAACAACTGGGGACATTCAAATTAACTAAGAGCTAGTAAATTATTCACCAACACATGGTGAAATGAGAGCTCAAAATCTACAGGACCATAGTGACTCTGATGTTGAACCTCTTAACTCACCATCCCACCAAGGACTTTAGTAAAAAAAAAAAAATGTAAGTTTCCTAAGCTCTGTGTCCATTTAGGAGACTCTTCTACGCTCGATAAAGTGGCATAGAGCGTTGGGAGTAGCGCTCACTGGCAGGCTCAGCTGCGGTACTATCTGTTGCCACACAGAGCACCTCAAGAAAATGTTTTATATTCTTTCAGCAGAAGCTATCCTCCTTGATTTGCACAAAGAAGATGTCAATTGCTCCTCCTCATTTTAGAGTGAGGTAAGCTCCAGCACCAGGCCTCAGGGAGGGGCTGGGCAGACAGGATGGAAACATATTTGTGTGAATAGCTCCTCCCACAGGCGCTGAGCAAGAAAAGGAGGCCTGGGCCGCCCAAGCCACTGTTGGGATCAGGGGGCTGCGTCCACCATGGCCTGGACTCCTCTTCTCCTCCTGTTCCTCTCTCACTGCTCAGGTAAGAACAGGCCTTGCAGAGACGATGCATTTCAAAACCTCATTAGGAGTTTTCTGCTGTGATTCTTGCAAAACTAGTGCAGCCACTGTTTTGTGATCCACCCTGGTCTGTTTTGCAGTTTCCCTCTCTCAGGCTCTGGTGACTCAGGAACCCTCCCTGTCTGCAGCTCCTGGAGCACCTGCCAGACTCACTTGCACCTTGAGAAGTGGCATCAGTGTGGGTGGGTACTACATATACTGGTACCAGCAGAAGCCAGGGAGTCCTCCCAGGTTTCTCCTATATTACTACTCAGACTCAAATAAGCAATTGGGTCCTGGCATCCCCAGCCGCTTCTCTGGTTCCAAGGACACCTCGGCCAATGCAGGAGTTTTGCATATTTCTGGGCTGCAGCCTGAGGATGAAGCCGACTATTACTGTGCCATCTGGCACAACAATGCTTCTCACAGTGACACCCATGCATGGAGAAGTGGCACAAAAACCCAGCTTGCCTGGGAGTTACACTATGATGCCTTTTGAAATGTAAAAATAACTTCTATCTACACTAACTGTGCTTGGAATTAGGTGCACTTTAATAGCACTTATTTGCCTAAATGCCAAAAAAGTATCGCTAGAAGCTTAGGAAAAGAATTCTGTGATGGCCTCTTAATTTTTCCCAGCATTGCCATTATTTAAAAGCAATATAAAAAACTAGAATGCTGATATTTCTATCTTCAACAAATAATAGGATCAAGATTTTCTAACTCTCCTGGTCAGAGCCCATGTGGCATCTCAGCAAGACAGTCATCTTCAGAGCGTGGACTTTGCATTTAGAGATCCCATGAAGATCTTTCCTTTAAAAAAATATAAGTACATAATAATTTCTACCCATCTTCTGTGGAGAAATAGTGGTTTCTTCAGTCCTGAAGTAGGCCAACAGGGCTTAGAGAAGCAGCCAGAAATGAGCCTGAGTATCTAAGTGTTCAGGAACCGAGGAGCCCTCAGCCTCGTGCAAATAGAGAAGGACAAGAGATGCACGTTGGTCCTAGAGTTGGCCTTTTGTTCCTGAACCTAATGACCCGACTGGGATCCAGTTTATAGTGTAGCCAGTGTGGATTTAGATGATCTCTGTATAGCAGGTGGGATGATAGCAAACCCTTCTCCCCTGAGTCCTGACAGTCACTTCAACTCAGACAAGTGATTCCTTTCCTGAAGACATAATCAACTCTGTGCCACAAATCAAAAGCTAAAGATGAATATAGAGGGCAGGAGAGATGCAAAACTTCAGGGGACTCTCAGCAGGTGCAAAGCACACCCCGGGTGACTCACGTCAGGCTGATGCTAGAGGTGAAACTAAATGCTCTCCAAGAGAGGCGTGCTCCTTTTCTCCTGGAAAAGTCTAATGCAATATTCATAGTGAAAACTTAGCAGCCAATAGCACCTACCTTTTCATATCATAAACAAACCTGTAATGAATTCACTACTGTGCAAATGCCGGGGAACATCTACCCTATAAAGCACTAAGAAAATCACCAGGTAAAGGAGGAAAGTCTGTCCCTTGACAGCACCAGTGAAATGACTCAGGTGTTGAAGTTGTGTTGGAGAGATAATTAAACAACCCTAAAATGCCTGAAAGTGAACCAACTGGATTCTTGACAGAGGCACAAAAGGAGTGAAGTCATCATCAATGTAAATGTAATATATAAATTTAAGGGAAAAAAACAAATTAAAACTCAACCTCTGTGAATTCACGAACAGGAATGATATATTTTGAAATATTTGTTAAAATATTGAAACCAGTAATTTGGGAATTATTTGAAGTTCTCCCTGATTTCTGATAAACTTTGGGTATAGGCCCATTACTTACATGTATTATAATAATAATAGTAATAGTAATAATAATAATAATTTATCTTTGTTCATTGTAAATCAAGCTTTGTCCTTTTTTTTCTCTTTTGTAAGAAAGATTTTGTTGTGAAAATTACTTGTGTTCTGAGCAACATTTTGACCAGCCTTTTCTGACATGTCTTCTAGTCCTGACTGTATATTTGCTATTGTGCTTATCAAATTATTTTGTTACAAAAAAAAACAGTACAATGAAAATAAAAATTGTACTTTGTAGAATGCGCTTAACACGATGAGAATAAAGTAGAAGTAATTTTGAAAGCACACTAGGGGGCGCTGGGGACCTTCTCAAGGATTTCCAAGCACAGCCACACACACAGGACTCACAGTTACTGAGCTAATTTGTGCTCAGAGCCCTGAGTTAGAGGTTACCGCAGGTGCTTCCTCTCATGGGAAAATGCAGAGCTCACAATGCCCGGCCTCCCTGACAGCAGAGCAGAAGCCTGAACTCCAAATCCTACAACTGATGGTGCTGACTGTGTTAGTAAAAGATTCATAATGTTACAGGACACCAAAAAAGAAAGAAAGAAAAAAAAAAAAAGCCATAAGAACTAACAAGAATGTGAAAGGATCATCCTAGAGCCAGCAGAGGGTGCTTGTGCTTGGGAATCTTGGAAACGCCAAACTACGGCCTACACATGTCTACTCCTCTTCTAGCTCCTCTCTCTCTGCCCAGGTTCATACAGATTTCACACCTGCCTTTAGAGCAACCCTTCTGTCCTTGTTCCTCAGCCCTGATGTGTGCCGATTTCTCACTTGGGGTGAGTTCTCGGGCTGTGGTGTTGCTAGTATCCTTCTAAACAACCTTTCTGTCACAGCCTCAGTAATTTTCATCTGTGACCGCCTCTTTATTTTTTTATTTTTTATTTTTTTTTATTTTCAGAATTTTATTTTATTTTATTTTATTTTTTCACAGTTGATTAATAGGACAGT
>NDGN011392583.1:0-12219 GCA_002564285.1 Tympanoctomys barrerae
TCTATAGGGACTTAAAGTTCAACATATCAATACTTGATGAAAAATACCTGTTTCATGTTATCCATTTCTTTTCTTGGAAATTTCAGAATTATATAATGTGGAAATTGAAAGAAACTGAGGTATAATATACCTGTAAGTTAGACCATATTTAAATACATTAGAAAAATGAAAATCAAGTACATTTTTGCTTCCAAGACTAACCCTCTCAGTGCTTTAACTGAGCTCAGTACAAAGCCGCAGAGGAAGTTAAGTTTGTATTTGACCTTGTCTGTTGCTCCTCCCCATTATTCAGCCTGTTCAACCTCTTGAGTCTTCATTTCTCAGTTAGTTAAATCATTCAGAAATCAAGCCTTGTCAGCTGATCACTTTTTGCAGGAATATTTGCATTTTAATTATAATCACTACTAGATACCATGTCAAATGGTTTGCATGTATTGTTTCAAATCCTTAGAACAATTATTTTAGCACTATCTGCATTTAACAACTAATTGAGTTTCATTTTTTAATTTAATTTTATTTTAAAGAGAATAAAAATTTAAGAAACATTAAAAATGATACAAAATTTCAAAAGCAAGATAATAGGAAATCAACAATGATTGTTATATTGTATAGTGTTATCTTCAAAGTAGTTGTTAAGATTACTAGAAATAAGCATGAAAAACTGGTCAAATTTTTTAAAAAACAACTAAACATGAGCGTTCTTTCAATAAATCAGTAGGGATTAGCAGTATAATTATCTTTGCTANATATATATATATATATATATATATATATATGTATATTTCCCCCCTCTCTCTGTGTCTCTCTCTGTCCCTGTCTCTTCTCTCTCTCTCTCTCTCTCTCTCTCT
This sequence comes from Tympanoctomys barrerae, assembly GCA_002564285.1. Lineage (NCBI taxonomy): Eukaryota > Metazoa > Chordata > Mammalia > Rodentia > Octodontidae > Tympanoctomys > Tympanoctomys barrerae. Next base: position 849 of record NDGN011392583.1, read on the forward strand.
CTCGCTCGCTCGCTCACTCTCCTTTTACATATTTGGTACAGGGTATCACTATGCAGCTCAGGCTCGTACTGATCCTCCTGTTTTCAGTCTCTCCAGTGATGGGATTACAGGCATGCACCACCATGCCCAGACTCAGTCACTGGCTCACTGGCTCAGCAAGCATGGAGGTGGGGCCAGCGATGCAGGGAATCCAACCCTAGTCCCTGTGCTTGTGTAAGCAGGTGCACTTAGTCTGCTGAGCTATCTTGCCAGCACTCTTTTCTCTTTTCCCTCATCCCAGTTTGTTCCTTTTGAGCAGTTTCTTTCACAATATCTATTGTGATTTTGTTTACTCTTTCAGTTTCTTATACTAGGGAGACAAACTGATGTTTATACATGTGGATCTAACTTATTGCACTAAGAGTATGGGCTCTCGTTGTATCCATTTACCTGCAGAAGCCTTGAGTTTTTCTTTAGAGCTGAATAATATTGCATTGTATAAAAATACCACAGCATCAGCAGTCAGCATAGCATCACTCTTGCTTTATGTGAGTCTGTTCCTTTTCACCTTCCCGCCACCACCGATCCCTACTGACCACTTGGCACCTGATCAGCTCATTCTTAGCAGAATATTATCTTTATATCCCCATCCTATGTTGATAGCTTCCTCCAATTTTCCTCTCTATGGAAGTGGCTAAAATGCAGAGAATTTCATTTTGCTTGATGCCTACTTTGCCTGTTGCAGATACTTGCCCCTGGCTTTTTAAAGTCATCCGCTTCTCCCTTTTCACCCCAGAGACCTGCCTGCAGCTCCTTCTCACATGGGCCCTATCTTTTTACTTGGATTTCAGATCCAGGCATGGTGATTGGCAGGACCTGACCAACACAGAGCACAGCGTAGCAATGACCTTAGCCTCTTCCCTGGTGACTGATTCTTTATTGCAACTCCCTGAAGCCCCTCCACTCATTCCCCAAGCATACTTATTCTTGAATAAAACCAAATCTGTGAGATTTAGAAGGGTTTTTCTAACTTTGGCAAGGAAAAGGTAAATTTCACTAGTAGGGAAGCCTTATGTTGTCTTTTTCTTAAGCTCTTACAAGAGATTGTCTTTGTGTTTTCCTGTGGTTAAAAATGTGCAATTGCTTGTTTTGCAATAGGTTTTGTTCTGTGTTGCATAGAATTTTATTTTTTATGTTTTTTTTTTTTTACTTAAAATTAAATCCAGTATAATGTGAAAGAAAAAGAAGTGAAATAATCTCACAGCTGCTAAATTTTCCTGGAAGGCAAAGACATCTTAATTTTAAAGTTAGTTTTAAAATATGAAATCATTGTTTTTGGAAATGGCTTTCTGGTCAAAAGTCCTTTGTAGTGTACATTTTTAAACAATGACTTAAAAAAAAACACTAAGAGCTTTGCAAAGATTTCCTTTATCTGTGCTCTGAATTATTTTCAGTCTTTTGAATAATTGTTAAAATGATGAAACTTACTGGAGTAAACATGTGTCTGTTTTTAGGAGGACAAGGCAAGTATAACTGGGATATTGGGGATTTACTTGGTTTCTTAACAGTGAAGTCTAAATAAATGACTAAAGTCAGCATTCTGTTCATCATCATTTTTCCTCATAATGTCATAATATACACTTCATGAGAATAGGTACCTCCTCTTTCTTGCTCACCAGGTATCTTTGATACCTGGCATGTAGCTTCTCCACATTTTTTTTTTAAATGTATTTAGTACAGGGGCTACAGGGTCTCCTTACACAGATTGGACTCATAGTGAACTTCCTGTTTTTGGCCTTCCAAGTGCTGGGATTACAGGTGCACCTACCAAGCCCAGTCTTAGCCACTGTCTCAGCAAGCCCCGGGGGGGCAGGGTGGCACAGCTCACTGGGGATTGAACCTGGTCCCTGCACCTGCCTAAGCAGGTGTTTTAGTCTACTGGGCTATCTGGATGACCCTCAGAAATAAAAAAAAAACATACAAAGAGATGACTATTATAACAACTGTTACGCAGAATGACATGCCATATAATCGGATGCATAATACATCTGTCCTTCTATTATCTTTTATAGAGATGCTTATGGTAGAAGTTTCTCTTAGTAGAAACTTTGACAATTAAGATATACCTCAATATCATTACTATTTTTTGGTCCACTCTGAGCCTTTCATCCATAACTTTATGTAAATAAACTCTAATGTTGTTTATATCTTGATCAACATTTGTTGCATAATTTCCATTAATAGAAAGTAATTATAGTTCAACTCAGTGGATAGACAAATAGGACATTAAAGGCCCACAAAGAAGAAAAGAATTCATTCAGTTGCTAACTAGGGAGATTCAAAAGAAAGAAGAATTCAGTGGAGTCTGTGAGGAAGAGCCAACACTTGGCAGGAGTCAGTGACACCAAGAGAAGTGGGCACACAGTGGCCCCAAAGGATTGAAAACTTGCTGTGGTACTCCCGGCCAAAGGGCATGACCATCATCAGCAGCACCTTTCTGCCTAAATATTACTCTTTCATGCAAAATTCATATTGCCTGTAAATGCTTGACTTGTTAAAATTGGAAATATGATTTATTTGCTTTGAGGAATCAGTTATATCCATGTGTTGAAAACTGTGGGCACACCTCAAAGGACTTCTCCAGACGAATCACTAAATAGGCTTTTAAAAACCTGGTTTGTGCCATCTGTTTGCAGCAAGGATACTGATGTGTGTGAGTGGACTTTGCACCATGGACCATTTTGTGCATCTGATGTTTAAAGATTACTCCACTCATTTCAAAGAAGTTCAGCAGTGATATTATCCTGAGGACCTAAGTGGAGGTGATTTGCCTAGGTGAATCTGCATGCTGGATCTGTCACAAAGGCTCAAACTTCTCTGATGTTCCCCAGACATATTTTCATAGCCTCAGAAAAGACTGGCATGTAGGCCTATTTCCCACATAATAAAGACTCTTACCAAAATTTCCTAAAATAGATTTGTATAAGAGTTTCACAGAATTGGGCAAGAGGTGATAATCAGAGGTGAGCCATTGTACAAAACTATACCATGGCCCCGACAATCTCTTTTATTCCTCTATTCCTTTCTCTTAATTTTGATAAATTTACACATCCTCACCCCAGTGCTAGTTGGGGATTTCATACTAACCCCAACTCTAAAAATTCTCAGCTATCTCTGTCCAAGTGTTTGGGGGTTAATATGAAATCCCCAACTATCCTTGTTACTTCAGTGTTAGGGCTGCTTTCCTTTGTTTCCTTCACTTCTTGATCAACATTATGCCTTCTGGGACAGTTGCCACTTTTCCTGGGTTGATAGTTCTTTATACATTATGGTCTTTTTGAATTTTAAAAATTAGTTATTATCTCCTATTTATATAATAATAGCTGTTTTGTTATTCAGCTATTAATTCAAATAAAAGATCCCATGTAGAGTGATTTTCAAAGTGGTGTCTCGGTTACTTTTCTCTCATTACTGAGGCAAAATACTCACCATCCAAAATTAGGAAGCAAAGGTTGATTTAGCTCACAATTTGTAGAGGTTTCAGTCCATACTTGGCTGATTCCAAGGCACGGTGGCACGTGGCAGAGGGCAGCAGAAAACAGCAAAAGCAGCAAGAGTAAAAAGGGCGGAGCAGCCAGCGAGCCTCCCTCCATCCCTTCCATTGGATGCAGGTCACCTCCTCCGGGGTGGGAAGAGCACTCACACCCATAACCCCAGCACTGCACCAAGAGCCAATCACAAACTCCAGAAGCAAGCCCCCCATGACTGCCTGAGGCCTTGGGGACATCCAGACACAAACGTGACAGGTGGTGGATGTTTGAAAAAAGGAAGGGACCAGGTGCGTATGAACTCAGCCACACTTTCCTAGCACAGGTAATTAAGTATGGCAAGCATGAGCCCAGGGCCACCGAGCACTTATTGCTTAGATGCTAGAAATGCTGAGTGTATGCAGCCCATACCACAACCTCTTATGACCTAATAAACAAGACAGACTGAGAATAATTGTGGTTCTCTCTGCTTTCTTCACCAGTTGCCTTTTATTCCCCTTTAAAGTCTCTTATGGCTTTGGGCTAAATGAAATTTGAATTGCAACAGTAACTTTTTCTAATGATATTATAATATTGGCTAATTTGCCTGCTGTTGGTTATGCCCAACTAGACACATGACCTGTGGCTGTTTGGCTTGTCCTCCTATGGGAAAATAACTTAACGAAGCTAACAAGCTGTATTAAAATAAAATAAACAAATTCACATGGCACCCAGCATCACAGCCACATGCAGTATGGTTATTATTTATTATCCTGAGACACCAGCCCCACCTCTCCAACTGCCTACTGGGCATTTTCACTCAGAAGACCTTCTGTGGCTTCCTCTTTAACTCCTCTGACACCAAGACCACTGCTCTCCCTTTGGAGCCTTCCTTCATGGTAGAGTTTTGGTGAAGCACCTCATTGCATCCTGTTTTCCCTTCTCTAGTGAAATTTGTTTCCAGAGCCATTTTTAGAAGCAGTATGCAGGCAGCAAACAGATAAAGCATGAAACAAATGGATGGAGACCTAAGGCCAAATGTCTCGTTCATACTTCAGCTCTCAGCAATCGCAACCACAGCTGAGCAACCGCAGGCCCTCCAAGAGGGCGGAGCTCCCCAGGACATCTGGGACCCAGAGAGCATGCCTGTGTCCTGCAGGCACTGCTTGCTCAATGTCTCCTTTACAAGTCCCCACTCCAACCAGCCAGACTCCCTCCTCCTGAAAGGAGGAAACAAAGAAGCCTGAGAATAGGGGACCGAAAGCCTAAGTCTCCTCAAGAGACCGGGCAGTTCAGTTACCACTACTAGCTGCTCACAACTTTTTCATTTGGCTTCCCGTACTTTCTTGCTTGGTGTAGTATTGCATTATTTTAGAATTTGGGTGCAAAGAAGATTATTTTGATCTTAAGCATTCTATACTAGGAGACTCTCCACTAGCCAAATTGATATCTACCTTCCTTTTGACCTTTTTCACCATAATTAAGATCCCCACAGTTATGTTATACTTCAGCTCCTTTGTGGTGACTGTGATTAATGCTGACACAGACCTGGCACCACGGCCTTGGCAGCCAGAGAAGGTCATGGTGAGCAGTGACTCAGCTGCCGGCAGCTGCACTTACAGTAAATGTGTTTTGCAAGGCTCCTATTTAAAAATATTTCTTCTACAAATTTTTAATTTTTATTTTATTTCCAATTATGGTATACTTTTTCTTTTTCCTTTTTATTCTTCACTCTGTCAAAAAAAAAAAAGGAAATAGCATAAGTCAAAAGGCAAATTGAGGGGAAAGAAATCTGTCCTTTGGTACTATGTCATGGTACTTTGAGTCAAAGGCAACAGACAGCCTCTGATGTGAAATGGTTGCATAGATATTTGAAGTTTACATTGAAAGACAAGGAGAAATGTTTCAAGGAATGAAAGGGCTTAAGCTAATACAGTCATTAGTTATTGCTTCAGCCTTTCATTTGCTCATCAAAGATTGTTTACTGAGCACCAATGCAGTGAATTAGTTCTATAAACAAGAGAAACCTGTACCCTACTGTCATGGAATGTATCGTGCAGTAATTGAGACTGCTAGCAAACAATTGTCACTGAAGTATAACTTCTATGGGAATTTAGGATAGAGTGAATTGAGAGAGTTAATCCTAATACTAGGATGTATACAAATAGATTAGGGAAAGGGGAAAGTGAAGATTATTGTAGGCACAGCATAAGCCACGTCTCAGAGGTAGGAAGAAGCTTGTTTTGTTTGTACAGCTGTCAGCTAATTCTTCTTGGGCAAGAGGCGGGGGCCAGGTTTCCTGCAACCCCACATGTCATATTAAGATTACTTCATCAGGGGCTGAGAAGATAGCTTGGTAGTCTAAGCACCTGTCTGGCAAGTGCAAGGACCCAGATTTGATCCCTGGTACCACATGCCATGCTGACCCTGAAACCCCAGGCATACTGTGCCGGCCAGCAAACCTGTATGTGGTGGTGCATGCCTGTAATCTCAGCACTGGGGAGGCTGACACAGGAGGATCACTGTAAGTCTAATCTGTGTATCAAGACCCTATACCAAATAAATAAATGAATGATTAATTTTTTAAAAAGATTATTTCATCGATCTTTGTTCTACTGTGATGAGGAGCCATTGAAAGGGGACATTGTGATTACATTTGGCTGTGGAATGAATAATAGTGATAGAGGTTTTTGTTATGATTCAGGTGGTGAAGTAGTGACATCTTGGACTAGATCAGTAGACAGAAGAGCTGCTAGAAGAATACATTGCCAGAATGATTGGTGATGAGGTAGGAAAAAAACGAAAAGATGGCAAGAATGATACGTATGCATCTGGAATAAGTTACTAGATATAAGAAGGGGTAGTTTACTAACATGAGAAAACTTAGGGAGAAGAGGAGATTTAAGAGTTAATCCAGACTCTATAATGGGAGCTGTCAAGTAGGTAGCTGTAGTTTATGGAAGACTGGCATTTATAAGTGGCCGCCTTTACCTGGTGTGGCATGTAAGGGATCTTTGGAAAGTTCTCCTGTAGAAAACTCTCCTAGGAAAACGCTATTTGTTAAATTTTTATTGAATTCTATTTTCTAATATATGCTAAAAGGTTTTATGTCTTCTTTGACAGGTGACAGTGACTAATAGTGTTATGTCAATAAATTTGGTCCTTTTCTATTTTATTCACATATGTTTACAATGGATAATAGTTACATTCCTTTTGGGGAATTAGTGCACAGATATGACATATCTGGTTCATTTTCAGCCTATTTAGCCTCCAACTTCTCTCTTCCCCTGATCTCTTTCCATGCTGTGACCTGCATGGCTGTCAATGCTCCTGGTCCTGGGGGAGGTGGGAAATATTGAGGGGATGAAGCAAATAAGACAAGAGGAGAAAGCTGAGGTCAGGTAGTGCCCTTTCTCCTGATTAGGGAAGAGGAACTGCATAAGCACTGTAGGGGTGTTTGTTTATACTCATTACAAAGTTAATGTCTCACACACAGGGTTGCCTGGTAACTAATGACTGGAATTGTCTTGGGCAAGATGTTTTTCTCAGAAAACATCTTAGGCACTTTGGCCTTGTCTTGCCCATACACATGTGACCAATTTCTAGCGTTAGCTGCTCCCTACACTTCCGCCTCTCCATGAAGTCTGTCTTTAATACTATCCCCAACAGAAATTCAATAGCAAAAATAAAAGATAACAGGATGGAGTAAGTTTGAAAAGTGCTCTATAGCATATTCATTTCTTGGAGATTTGCAAGATATATTATCCTATTAGTATTTTTAAGAGGCCCTAGAGCAAAAAGCCTTCCTGTAAATTGTGGGGATAAAAATAACTATACAAATCTCTAAACCAGAGAATAAAAGTTTAAACTTTTCCCATTTTATCTTCTAGATTTTTGTCTGTTGAGATTTCATGATTTTGATTTTACATAAATTACCTAGAAATTGTACACATAATTGGTACTTACATATTTACCATCATAAAAGTATACTTAGTATCTCTTTTTTCCCTTAGTATCTCGTAAGATAATTTTATCTTGTCCATTAACTCATGTCTCATTTCTAATTTTGTTTTCTCATCTTTTACATTACAGAGTGTTGTTTCATTGTCTGATTCATCAAAGAAAAAATTCTTAAATTTAACCATGAACATATTTGGTTTTCCATAATTTCTGACTTTATGAATTCCTGTATTATTCTTTGGTTAGTTTTGTAATTTTCCAACTTACTAAATACAATACTGACCATATATATTTTTTTCTTTTTTAATAATAAGGCACACATGACTGTGATTTTTCTCTTTGAATAGAATTTTGGCTAGGTTTCCTGGGCTTCAATCCTGCATGTAACGTTATTTTGTTTGTTTAGTAAATAGTGTGTAATTACAATTCTGAGTTGTTATTTGATACAGGCTTTCTTGGCATTTTACTTTGTTTGAAGTGGTTTGGTTGTTCTCTCCTGTTTAACTTTTTATCATAACTTCTACTTTTATTACATTGGTGTTTTCTTACGATAGACACATTGAATCATGACTATTCTCTATAAGGTAAAACTAATACTTGGTGCTAGTCTATTAAATTTATATCACTTAAGTCACAGGCTTAATTCTTAGTTCACAGCAATGTAAATTCTTTGTATCATTAACTGTGAATAGTCAATGAAGATGTTTGAATGCCAAGAAACAAAGAATGGTAGTAGTCAGCCAACAAATACTAATGAATATTTACCATAAAATGTAAACACAGGGAAATAGGGGTGAAAAATCCAAAGTTTTATCAGTGAATTACACTGTAGTTGAAGCAGATTACAGATACTATAGTTAACACACATAGATTTAGATATAGCTAAGTGCTAGAAAGAAAATAGAAAAATGAAAGGAATGAGAATAAGGAAGGGAGGGAAGGAAGGTTTTTAGGTGTAGGAGTCAGAGGAAGCTTCTCTGAGGGTGAGTAATGAACGTGAACGATGAGGCTGAATGTAGGTTCCAACAAAACATCAGAACCTGCAAACTCCTGAAGAAAAAAATTATTGCATTCAAGAGACTGGATTAAGTAAAAGAAAACAGCTAATGGAGCTGAAGCAGAATCAGAATGGAGTGATGGAATAAATGAAGTTAGAAAAGTGGCTAAGGAGCTGGCAAGATAGCTCAATGGTCTAAAGTGCCTACTTAGGTAATCTTAGGCAAGTTTAGGGGCTGTGGTTAGATCTCTGGCACCACATTCCATACCAGCCCCACCCTAGGTTGGGCTGAGCCTGTTACAGAGAGAGAGAGAGAGAGAGAGAGAGAGAGAGAGAGAGAGAGAAAGAATTGGTAGCAGGAAATCTGGATTTTTTGTTTTCTTGCAACAGGAAGTCATTGGAGGATGCTGAGCAGTGTGGCGAAATCACAGGTGATCACTGCACTTCTGTGTGGAGAGGGAGCAAGAAAAGTGTCCAGGAGAGGCTAGAAAGTTGTGATCAATGTCTGGAGAAGAGGGTGAGATATGGGAATCTGTATAGTTCAAGGGGGAAAGATCTGGAATTGTCCACATTTGAATGATGTTTATGCCCACCTTATAGGGAGGCTCAGCCTGGGGAAAGGGGTAGAGGAAGTTGAACCATCCCTGGGTACTCCAGAAATTAAAGATCTAACAAAGGAGGAGAACAAAACAAAAGTGGCAAAAAAAAAGAAAAAGAGAGAGAGAGAGAGAGTAGCGTGGGAGTCAGGAGAGTATGAATCACCAAGGTTCTAAGGAAAAATCTCTTGAAGACAGAGGGAGTGGTCAACAATGGTGAATGCTGCAGTAAATCCACATGACAAAAAGCAGGGAGCCAACGAATTGTTTTGGCAAGAAGGAGATCACATGACTTGATAAGAGCTGAGTTGTACAGTGTCCAGGTCACAATCCTTGGGGGGGTGTGCATTGAGGAAAGAGGAGAGGGAAAGGATGGAGAAAACAATTCAGAATCACTCAAGAAGTTTTGCTGTAAAAAGCAAATGGAAATAGAGCAAGTCTTGGAAAAGATAAAACATATGTGTTAAGATGGTTGCTTTTAAAGCAGTTTAGTACAACATGAATGATCAAGGAAGAAAAGGGAAGAAATTTTTAAGAGACACCAACTAACTATAGGAAGGAAGTTCATGCAACTTTGAAAGAGACAAATCCCTGCATGTGAGGTGACTGTTTGAACTTTCATTATCCAAGGGAAAGTCAGGGTCTGGGGCTGTAAATGTAGGTAGCGGAGGGTAGGGGTTGCTGCAGAAGATGGATCATTCTCATCCGATTGTATGTCATCTCCTGATGAAGCGTGAAACAAGGTGACCCATTGAGTGTGAGTGTTGAAGCATGTGCCGCAGATGTAAGGGGGAAAGAGGTGTGAATTGATAATCGTTCACCACAGTGCAAAAGCACGTAGGATGATAGTAGGAATATCTTTAAAAGTGGGTTATTATTTGATTTTTATACATTTGGAATGCGCATAGTCAGAACAATTGTATTTTTTTTTCTTTTACATGATTTGTCAACTTGAGTGCAGCAGCTGATTAAAAACATATTCAATTGGAGTTTTACAGAACAAGTGAAATGGTGAAGGGAGAGATGGAAAAAGGGATAGACACTCTAAAGATTGTAGTTATAGCTGTAACTGATCCTTAGCTGCATCTGCTCAGGAATGAGGACAAAAGGGAAAAGGCATGACAAGGAAACCTGGTAAGAGCAGTGAGCAGTAAAAATCTACCATGAGTTGTCCTATGTTTCAGAACGGAGGAAAGACTGGAAATTTTGGTTGATGACTTCATGAATTGTAAATATAATATTTGCCAAAATCAAGGTTCTAACATCTGACCAAACTAGAATTGTGGGTCCAAACTGACCTGCTATGAAACACAACATGTAAATTTTATGATTAACAAATACCAAACTCATCAAGTACTAAAGAGAGCTGGCTTTGTAGCAGTTACATATAATTAACCTGAAGGCAGTGGTTTGGTCTGCTCTGTCCATCCTGAGTGTGGGGCTGGTGTTCCATGTGGTGCCAGAGATCTAACCACAGTACCCCACACCTGCTTAAACTTGCCTAAGCAGGTACTTTAGACCACTGAGCTATCTCACCAGCCCAGAATAAAATATCTTTGAATTGTATTTTGCTTGTTTATGTTGGATGCTGTGCTATGCAAGATCTTTACAAATAGAATCTTATGTTCCACTCCAGTTAGCCCAAGGTAGATACTGTTATTATCCCATTTTATAGATTCATAAAGAGATACAAAGCCATTACCTTACCCATACTATAAGATAAAGGTTATTATGGTTTTTGTCTAGTTGTTCCCTCAAAACCTCATGCAGTCATGGGGCAGCTTCTGAGATTTGTGATTGATTATTGATCCAATACTGGGATTGTCGGTGTGAGTGCTACACCCTGGCCCTGAGCGGGTGATTTGTATTACAGTGTAAGGAGGGGAGAGAGGCTAGCCAGCTGCCTGAGCTGCTGCTACTCGCTTTGCTTTTGATCTTTGCCACTGCTATGAATGGCTGCTCTGTGCTGCCATGTGCCGCTCAGCCTTGGAGACAGCTGAGTATGGACTGAAACCTCCACCAACTGTGAGCTGAATAAACCTTTCCTTCCTTCATTCTGGGGGTCCAGTATTTGTCCCAGCAATGAGAGAAGAGTAACTGAGACATAGGTGCAGATTGGATTTTCCAACAGATAATCATGGCCTTTATTCTACTATCTATTATTATCTTTTACTTTCATAGGAAAAGTTTACCGTTCATAAAGAAGGCTAATAGTTTCCCCAAGTCTTTTCTTGCATCTGGATAATGTTGTGTCTGGATCCTGAGATCAGTCACTGCCATTTCATGTCCAGCAACCTAAGAGGCCAAGAGGA
>NDGN011392584.1:0-11298 GCA_002564285.1 Tympanoctomys barrerae
GAGAGAGAGAGACAGACAGACAGACAGACAGACAGACAGACAGAGACAGACAGACAGACAGAGCTGATGATGTCCTCAGACCAATAACTATCTGATTTTTTTTGTTGTTGTTGTTACGTGAGAGTAACATTTTCTTTCTTGCCTGAGCTAGTTTGACTTAGGTCACTGTTTTTTGCAAGCAAGAGTCTTGACCAGTACATCTGGCCCAGTGCTCCCTGGTGCAGCTAAGGATGAATGCTGGGTTTGGTCTGGGGCATGAGAAAAACTTGCTACTTTCTTACTGTACTTTCAATTGAGGTTGTTCAGATTTCTTCCTTCCTTCACAACATCCTGACCTGGTAGTGGCCTGTTTCACCTTGGCCATGTGTAACCCTTACCTCTAGTCTGAGTGCCTCACTTTCTCTGCCTGCTGTGCCCCCTCTGGGCTCTGCTTCAGATACCATCCAATCCAGGGCTCCCCAGCCTCTTCAACAAACCCAAAGGAAGTCTCTTGGGCCTAGGGGTGTACTGTCTTCCTCAAATGGGAACCCGCAATGGAGGAGTGGAGAAAGTATATGCGTGCACATAGGGAGGATCACCGCCCCTTAATCTAATTTAACTGTAAGAACAACAGCATTGAAAAACAATCTTTAGCAATCAATGGTGCAATGAATTATGGAGCAAATCATAAACATCTCCCCCAAATATTATGTCTACAGGAAATGGCCATATACAGCTAATTGTTAACTGGGAAACTCTTTCATTAATTCAAAGAAGCCAACATTTTAAAATGATACTGTCATATAAATGCAGTGTGAAGGTTTACGTGCAGATCACACTAAGGTATCCCCCCCTTTTTTTTTGGTGAAGCCGACTAATGCTGCATTATGTTTTATTGTGCAATAAAATTATGTGCTAAAATTATGCTCATAAATGTACGCAAATGTAAACCAAGCTATTAGTTATGTTTTCACAGATAAAAGTCATTAGCATAGCTATCAAACTCTTCTCCCATTTGAATAACAGAATTATGTCTGGAGTCCCAGGCTGGCTTGCTGGGGCTCCAGCTCAGGGAGAACAAGTGTAAATCTTTTTGTCTGTAGAAGGAAGTACCCCGGCCTGACCTGACTTCTGTCACAGAGGCCAACCCTGTGGGGAGCCCCCTGGGTCAGGAGCCACCGGGGCCTCTCTGGATCTCTCTTCTCACATTGCTGGGAAGTCATTCTTAACACCTCCCCACCTACTTCCTGCTAATTAGACTTATCGAAAAACAATTGCGGATCTTTTGAGATTTCAGGAAGCTGACAGCATCTTTTAGCAACAGTCATAAGGAAACAAAGTTTCATGTATAATTCATGAGGTGCGTGGTCATCCTGGTGGGAAATTATCTCCTCTGACAGACTCTGCGGTGGTGGTGTCCTGTCAGAATGGCCTACAGTGTATAATTAAAACCTGAACAGAACAAATTAATGCTGATTACTTTATAAACAGTTTGAAAGCTTGAATTCTGTTCCCTGTCTTGCAAGAAGAAAACAGATATTTCAGAAACGTGTAGATTCCTCCCCTCCCCACAGTAATAGTTCTACTAATAAAGGGCTCTTGAATAGATATTACAGTTAACATTCTTTGTCCTCTAATTTGCTTCTTTGGTGTTCAACTGCACCAAGTCACACGATCCAAACCAAAAATTTGGCAGGTGCTAAATTTCCATGCGGAAAGCGTCTCCCCTCACTCCTGTATTGCAGTGTTTGTCTAGCCAGGCTGCAAAAAAGCTGTAGTATGCTTGGAATAGGAACACCACAGGACCTAGCCGGTCAGCCAGTCAGACCTCTTCCTTTATGAACAAGGCAACTCGGGCCCTTGAAGAGAAGCAGAGCCATGACAAAGTCACTTGATGGCAGACTCATGCTCTTCCTAGGGCCCCTGTGTTTGGAACAGCGGCGGCAGCAGCAGCAGCAGCAGCAGAATTACTCAACTAACATTTTTGAATACTGATTTATGTTATCAGACCTTGCGTTGAAATCTCCTTTAACTCTTACCACTCTGTGGGGTGCAGTCTATTATCACCCCCATTTTACAGATGGAAAGATTTCCAGAGGAGACGTTCAGCTTGTTGGTGAAATGTCTCACTGAGGGGGTAAGTAAATAAATGACCAATGACAACGGCATTTTCCTTTCCTAGTAGACACTAATCACACCCAAACACCTTTTCCTCTCCTCTGAATTCTCGTACCCAGCTTTCTAATCTCACAACTTCCAGATTTGATCTCTTGAATTTTATTTTCTACACCTCAGCTAGAGAAAGCTTTCTGAATTAGAAACTACATCAGTTCATCTCCAGAGCATGTTGATTTGTTGATGGATTATTCATCTCCAGAACACGTTGGTCTTCACTTAACTTCTACTGTTGGACAAGAGGCCATGTTAAGGGCAGGCTGCCAATTGGTGCATGGAATCATTGTGTCCACCCTCATGAAGTTTATGCAGGGGACAGGGACAGATGAAGAATTTGCTGCTACCCCTGAGTCAAAGTCCAAGTTACTGAGCACAGTTTGAAAGGCCCATGTATCTTAGTCATTTTTCTGTTTCCTGGGACAAAAGACCAACACCCACAATGAAAAGAAGGAGGGGTTCATTCTGGCTCATGATTTAGAAGGTTCAGTCCATGTTCAGGAGGCTCAAGCATAGAAATGGATGGTGGAAGGGTCTGGGCAGAGGAAAGCTGCTCATATCATGGTGTTTAGGAAGCAGAGTGGGGAGGGAAAGGCAGAGAAAGGGACACATCCTCTCATGGCATGCTCCCAGGGACCTGCCTCCTGACCAAACCTCAGCTCCTGGCAGCAGTTCAGCTATCCTCCCTCATAGTCCAGTGCTCTCCCCAAAGCCCTACCAATGAGTTGCTGGTTATGGTTTGTATTGCAGTGTCCCCTCAAAACCTCATGTAGTCATTGGGGTGGCTTCTAGACTTAGTGATTAATTCATGACCCAATACTGGGATTATGGGTATGAGTGCTACACCTGCCCTGGGGCAGATAATCTGCATTACAATGTAGGGAAGGCAGAGAAGCTTGCTAGCTGCTGCAGCTGCAGCTCCTCCCTTTGCTCTTTGATGTTTTCTGCGTCCATGAGCCGCTGCCCTCTGCCATGTGCCACTCTGAAAACCCAGAGCTACAACCCTCTTTTCCTCCGTGCAAGTAATACAGCAGAACTCACATCACACTGTTACTGAGAAAGTCGTATTTCCATTGAGGAAAATGATGTGGTTCAGTAAAAGGAGCATGGGATTGATCCAGATAGGGGTTCAAATTCTAGTTTAGCTTCTTAGTCTTGGCATACTAGGGTGTCTTATTTTCTCTCTCTGAATCTTATTTTTCTTTAGGTATAATAGGGTCAGGTAATACTTCTTGTGTCAGGGGTGCTCAAACTTCAATGTGCACGAGACCCCCTCTGGCTTATTAAAAATATAGATCTCTAGGCCTTTTCCACATCACATTGAATAGGACAGTAGTGAGGTCAAGAAGTTCTAATGAGAAATCTGTTGAACTCCCACTTTGAGGACCACTGTGTCATGGCATTCATGAACTTTTCTTATTGCTCTCTTTTATTTTTGAGCCTAACAGGTTGTCTCGGTTACTTTGCTCTCATTGCTGGGACAAAATTCCAGACACCCAGAATGAGAGAAGGAAAGGTCACTGTGAGTGGAGGATTCAGTCCATACTCCGCTGGCTCCAAGGCAGAGTGGTAGATGGCAGAGGACAGCAGCTCATGGCAGCAGAAGATAGAAAAACAGCAAGAGCAAAAAGGCAGGAGCAAAGGCAACCACCACAGCAGCCAGCATAAGCGAGCCTCTCTCCCTTCTTTATAATGCATCCAATCTATCTGCCCCGGGGTGGGGTAGCACTCACACCCATACTCTCAGCAGTACTTACACCCATAATCCCAGCATTGGATCACGAACTAATCACAACCTCTAGAAATCCACCCCAAGACTGCAAAAGGCTTAGCGGAGACACCTAGATACAAGCCATAACACAGGTATCTATATTTAAATGTGTGGCTCAGTGAAGTTTTATAAAGTCTGCACCTGTGTAAGCCCTACCCATCTCATTCATGACCCAAATGTTTCCAGTTCCCCAAAAGGATACCTTGTGCCCCTTCTAAAGATCACCACTATGATTTATTCCATTGACTATTGATTTCGCTTCCTGTTGAATTTCTACAAATGGCAAAATATAGTGTGCATTCTTGTGTACCTGGGCTCTTTTGTTCACTATTAAGTCTGTGACAGTCACCCAGGTTGTACTTTGGTAGCAATTTATTCTTTTCATTGCTGTGCATAAGTGTGCCATTCTAATGCACAAATTTAGATGATGGAGATTTATCTTTCTATTCATTTATTGTTGATGGACAGGAGGCCATTGTGAGTACATAGATAATGGCCATTCTCACACTTATCCCATAGAAGACACGGGACCTCATTTCTACTCAGCATCAATGCCAGTTGGTAATTCACAGGTCAGAGAGGAGGCATTTGCTTATCTGTAGTCAAGTCCACCACTGCTCCAAAGTGGTAGTACAAGTTTATACTCCTGTCAGTACCACCTGGGGATTCCAGTAGCTCCACATCTGCATCACCACCTGATGCCGATAGTCTTTTATATTTTAACTATTTTTATGTGAATGTCTGGGTTTTTAAGTGTGAACATCCCTGGCTTGTAATCACGATTAAAAATATTGCTTTTTACTTCCTCTTTCTGTCTCATAAATTCTTAAGGGTAGACTATTTTCAAGCCCAAACAAGAGGTTATGAAGGGTTATCTATTACATTCTAAGGCAGGGCTTGGTGAAGTGGAGGGAGGAAAAGGGAAACACCATTTGCTATTTTTAAGTCACAACAGTTTCTACTTTCTGCTGTGGGAAAGAAGGACATACAACTCACCTACTTGCTTTGACACTGAGCTGTCTCTAAATCTTGCTGGGCCAGGTGCCCAGTGGCCATTTTTGGTATAGTAGCTGGCTTTACTCTCATAAACCATGCAAGCCTCTGTTACTTTTCCTCAGATCTCTGCCTCCTGTGCTTTTAGACATGCTAGACATTGAGGGTGATGGCTGGGCTGGAGACTGGCTAAGGAGCCCCAAAAGGACAGTGGTCCCCTGGAAGTGGTATGACAGAGAGTACTGCTCAGGAGTCTATGTTCCAAGCCAGCCTGATGCCAAGTCTGAGTGTGATCCTGGCCAAGTCCATCTGCTTCTATCTCCATTCTCTCATTCATAAAATGAGGACAATAATTTTTGCTTTCAAGTTGATTCTGATAGCCAAATACAGTAACATTACAAAATATTTGCATGGCAAAAACTATGCAAGTAAAGAGTAATTTAACTGTGTTTGGATGAATACTTGTGCCTTGGGTATCTGATTTATTTTTCTTCTAGAACTTTCTGTAAGGCTATGCTAAAATGCAAGCCAGTACCTGCACTACTTTCCATTCCTTTTTTTCCTTTTGAATTATAACACACATACTTCAGTAAGCACAGACAATAACTTTGGAAGCTAGCCCACTCTCAGATGGCCACCTCCATTTCTGCAGAGGTTACTGGGTAGGGTGACCACCCCCTGCCAGGACCTACGAAGCCCCTTGTCTACTCTAGGCTCAGGAGTGATTCTGCTTTCCATGTGTGCTTTGGCATGAGACAGGGTCTGCTCAGGCAAAACTGGGTTTCCTGATGGGTCCACTTTGAATCCTGTACCATCTAGAAGAAAACTCTGTTTATCTTATAAGAAGTAGCTTCCAGGTAGACAACGGACAGCCTGAAGGCCAGAGACCCCATAAAGGATAACCTGGGTTGAGCTCTCTTTGGCCTCTAGGTTCAATAGCTACAGCTGTACTGAGGAGAATTAGGGTGTCAGGGGCTGACTCATACAAGTTCAGGGTATGCATTGTACAGCCCTAGGGTGTGCCGTGGTATCCTATCATTGTAGATTTGTATATTTATTATGCTTTTCTGTCAGATGGCAAGCACTAAATTATCTTGATGAAAGGAGCCTTGTCCTAACTTGTACAAAGTGTCCCTGGTGGCTGGTGGTGGTGCTCACCAAATATAGAGCACCTTAATCCACCTGAGCCAAGAGATCCATCCCCCACCACAATCCCAAGTTTGGTGGCTGGTTGTTTTGCACCAGAAGGTAATGCCTGACCTTGGTGCACTGGGCTTTCACAGTGTTGGCCCTGCACAACCTTCGCCTGTGAGGGGAATGGTCTTGGTGCTCAGACAGTCTGTTAAGGTCTCAGATCTTAACACTTGCCTCCTCCTAGGACAAACCGGGGAGGGAACATGAGCCAGCTCATTTCCAAGCTTTGCAGGAAAAGGGATTTTTTTCTCTGGGCCACCTAGAAATGTGCTGTGAGAGAATCACTATGCTCCCCGGAGCCCCAGACTTCTTTCCAGTTGGCTGGAAAGAGCCCTGATGAGGGAATGGAGCCCTGAGCTCTATTGCTGTTTCTTCTAAGCTTGAGCTTTCGCTTCCCCTTTGTGGGACTCATTTCATGTGAACACTGATACTAGGACAGAAGGTAGGATCACAGAAGACCCCGGCCCTTTCTGCATTCAATTCTATAGAATGTGTCTGGGTCTTGTCCTTTCTCTGGTCCCAGTTTCTTTGCTTGTGCTGCGCACTGAAAGTGCTGGCCCAGCCCGGTCCTGCCCCTTTGAATTCTTTCCACCTCTGGCTTTGCTGCTCTTAGCCTCTGACTTCCTAAAACAGCTCTGGATGGGGGTCGGGGGTAGGGGTGTGCTCATGGCCTCTCCTCAGGTTTGTCTTCTGTTAAATTTAATCCATGCTATCGATTTTTATATTTCTTGGCACTGAATCCTTACCAACACATTAAGCAAAATTCTCAGTGTTATTTCTTTCTCCCCCGTTTTAGCAGTGAGACCTTTAGCACACCAGCACTATTTAGCAGCCCAAAGTGTGCACTTACAGAGAAGAAGGGCACACATGCAGTAGAGGGTTTGATCAGGGCCAGGGGTGGAAGCTGGGGCGCTGCTGCAAGGATATCTGCTCTCTACCTTCACAAAGAGCAAGTGGACTTACACACGTGGTTCGGCCACGGCCTGGGACTGTCAGACACCAGGGGGAATTTCCAAAGAGGGAGAAGGGGGACTTGTAAAATCTGTCTGCAGAGTGCACTCCTCACTGCCAGTCACTGTGAAGCACTGCGCTCCAGGCTCTGAGTGGAGGCCTGCAAAACTCAGAGCTCTGCCCTCGTAGAACTTAGAGTAAAAATCAGGAGAAAGAAGGGGACACATGTTTATGCTTACAATGCTGTGTATCCAGGATCTTTTAGAGCAAAACACAAAATTGCAAAAGCCATAGATGAAAAGTTTTATACACTTGGTGACAATAAAGAATTTAAGTTTGGTATAATAGGAGGCTCCTAAACCCAAATGAATCATAACCAAAATGTTAGTAGGGAAAGTTGCCACGTACATAACACACAAAGCATGTTCAGTAGGGCGCTACAGAATGCCTAAGAATCCCAAGGCAGAAGAACAGCAAGGGATACGTATGAGCTGACTACTGCAACAAACGTCCATGCTCTCACAGTGGACGTGGGTCAGAAATCCAGGTTCTTCATGTTGGATCTTCATGTTGCAGTTCTCTTCTGAGGCTGTAGTCAAGTAGGAGGCTCGATCGTCTCGTGGCCTGCCACAGAAAGCCCTCCCTCCTCCAAGCTCACCTGAGATTGTTCTGTCTTTCACACAGGGTTTGGGCTGGGAGCCTCTGTTCCTTGCTGGCCACTGTCCAGAGCACACACTCTGTCCTTTGTCATGTGAGCTTCTCCACGGCACAGATCAAAATATGTTTGCATCTTGCTTCATCTGACAAAAGATGAGACAGCAAGAGAGGGAGCGTGCTCACCAGAGGGAGGCCACAGTCTTCTGTAACCTAACATCTGAAGTGCAGACACTCATCTTTGGCCTATCTTGTTCATGTGAAGCCAGTCCCTAGGACCAGCCCATTTGCATCCTCCAGAGAAAAGGTGTGCTATCAGGGTGTGAGTCCCAAGAGGTAAGGACCACTGGGGACCATCCTAGCAGCCTCTCGCTGGAGCTGCAAATAGGAAACCACAGACCAGGCAGTGGCCCACAGATGTATAAGAAGAACCTCAGCTTCACTAGTAGTGAAGAAAATGCAGATTAAACTGATAAAGAGAAATCATCCTTTGGCTGTGCCACTGAAGAAAATTAAACATTAATGACTTCTAGTTTTGTTAAGCATTTTAGGAAACAGGTCCTGTCAGACCCTACTGGTAGAAGAGCAAATCAATCCTGGCAGATAGATGCACGGAACCTTTGGTACCAGCAAGGAAACTCATAAGACTCTACGCTAGACAATTATAGGCACCCAAGAGGCATGTTCCTGAGAACTCACCGTGGTAGTAATCGCTGCCTCCTTAATAGTGAAAAGCCGGAAACCACAGAGCTGCCCAACTATAAGAATGATTAATTGCATGGTGAGGCACCTAGTTTATGGAATTCAAGCCAGAGATAGAAAGGCATGAAGTAGAAGGAGAGATCTTCAAAACATATTTTGAAATGAATAAAGTAAACTGCGTACTTGTTTTTAGGGGAACAGATAAGAATTAACAAGCTGAGGCCTGAGGAGCTAGCTCAGTGGCATAAAACACCTGCCTGGCAAGTGCAGGGTCCTAAGTTCAAACCCTGATACAAAAAAGAGAGAAAAAATTAACAAGCTAAAAAGGAAGGAGAAGAGTTCAGGTAATGGCAAAAGTGACCCCCAGAACTATCTTATAGGATAGTTCTTATATGAGGGGTTCAATGTAGGCAGGGAAATGATGTAGATCTTGGGCTGGAAGGAGGCCCAGAATAAAGGCAGGACAGAGGCCACTGGAGATCTGAGGGCCATCGCTAACACAAGGGACAGAAATGCACAGCTATGATTTTTATTTAAAAAGTTCCCCCGAAGTCTTTTATGTTCAGAGGCTGAGAGTTTTGAATTTCACTAGATTGAGCCCTGCTCATCCATCAATGGGCTCATATCTGAATGTGGTATTAGGAGGTGGGGTCCCATTGGAGGAGTGGATGCTGGGAACACGGCCCGAGGGGTGCATCTCCCACTCTTCCTCTGCTCTCTGCTTCCCAGGTGCATGAACTGAGCCACTCTCCTCTGCCAGGTCCTTCCTCAATGATGCTGCTGTCTTGGAGCCAGCGAACCACGGACTGAACCCTCGATCACACATGTCCCTTTCTTGTCTAAGCAACCCCCACACACTTTCTGCTGTTTCTGTTTCAGCAGAAGATATCTCTTTGTACTGGAGGTGCTGTGTGGGTCCCCAAGACCAGGCATTGTGGCACATGTCTGTTATCCCAGCACTGGAGGGCTAAGACAGGAGGATCACTATGAGTCTGAACTGTGTAGTGAGACCCTATATCCAATAAATGAATAAATAAAAAGAAAAAAATTAAAAAGCAGACTGTGTATTTTGCCCTGTCTCATTTCCTTTTGCTCCATCTTTTGTACACAAGTACTAGAAGGATTAAAATCTCAGGTAGCAACTATGTCTCAGGCATCCCTGGTGAAGATATCTTCACCATAGTCCACTTAATCTCATTGGCCTGTAGTTCCTGATACCCAGAAGTAGAATTTGCTTGAGTCAGATGAACAGTGGCAGATGATGGACTTCTTGTTGTAGAGGTGCTTGTCTTAGGGAGTGAGATGGATAGTCCTAGCTGTGGACGGAGCTCAGTACTTGAGGCTGCCTTGGCAAAGCAACTCAGCTGGCAGCACTTCCACCCCTACTCTTGTGTGGCAGACAGGATTCACTCAGCCTGTCCTGATCCTAGGGAACTGCCATCTGGCCCTTCCAAGCAGAGTTTGGTGGCCATAATTCTGGTTGATTTTGTGTCTTTTGGCTTCTTTTACAATTACAGTGAAGATAGTAGAGTTGGGTTGCCTGAATTCTCTGAGTCCCAGATTCATGTCTACAAACTGAGTAAAATGGTAAGCTTAGAAGGCAGACTGTCCCTTTGTAAGTGTCCTGGGAGCTTGGATAAAAGGAAACATTAATCTCTCCCCCCCCCGCACCTTCTAGGGACACAGACTTTTTTTTTTTCAATATTTGTGCTTTTGTCTTGCATAAGCCTTTAGACTTGGGTTGTTAGGGTGACACCCAACTCCTGCTTCTCAAAGGATGAGGTCAAGATGATGACAAGATGAACCACTTTGCTGGGAAAATGCCCCAGAGAGGACAGCTTGCTGGAAAATATCAGTGTGGTGTTCTGTGTGGCACAGAAGGTTTGTGTCCTTTATCCTTCTTGCTCATATTAAGTAGTATGTCACCCCTAGAAATGACTTGGATGTGCCTGAGAGGCAGCTAGGGAGACAGGAGGTAGAGACTTTTACCCCTATGAACTGAACCCCAAAACATTTCTAGGAGTATATTAATCACTTTCCTATCCATGGAGTAAACTACCTAACACAAATGGAAGGAGGAGAAACTTCCTGATTTCAGTAGATCCAATCAGGGGAGTAAGGGCGTGGCAGAACAGCATGGTGGCCAGGGAGCAGAGGCTGGGGGGCGTCCAGTTCTCAGTGGCCCACCCCTGAATAGCACAGTCAGCTCGGAGCTCCTACAGAGGCTAATCAGCTAATGAGTGTAATGGCTTGTGACCTAATAACCTTCAGAACACATGATACTTTAGGGACATGTTTTAGATCAAACCATGACAAGGAGGTGCATTTGAGGATTAAAGAAAGTGACAAAGCCCCTGTATGTTAGGGACACATCTGTAATATGGAGTCAGGCAGGGAAGGGCACTACTAAGGAAAAGGGAGCCAGAGATGCTCTCTCTGCTATGGAGGGCACAGACACCACGACACCCTGTATTCACTTGCACTTTCTTTCTCCTTTTTTCATGTTTTCTCTTCTGATTACTCTCACATACCAATATTCTGTTAAAGATTTATTCCTGGAAGTTCTTACTACTAGATGTTAAATCAGAACCAAGTTCTGCCCTTGGGGAGGAGAATTCTGGGGAAGATGCATTTGTGCCAAGAGAAGGTGGAGCTGGGAAGCAGCTAGGGTGAACCAGGAGTGGACAGTGCCTGAGCTGGGAGCTGCCTGAGCCCAGAGGGGAGTGTTAGGGTAATATGAGAGGGATCCAAGCAGGACACAGCCCCCAGCCTTACAGAAATGCGCAGGCCTGGACACCTGAGCAAGTCAAGACTTCTGGGAGGGGAAGGAAGACTTCTGGGAGAGGAAGGAAGACTTCTGGGAGGGGAAGGAAGACTTCTGG
>NDGN011392592.1:0-10343 GCA_002564285.1 Tympanoctomys barrerae
ACAAGGGAAGCCAACACACAGATGAAAAGCACATGAATGCAATTAGGACACACTTAAAAGTAAGTGGGAGGGACATATTCTGCATATAGGATTTCAAGGGAAAAAGAATTTCAACTAAAACCATAATAAGGTTACACTATTTTTTAATACCAAAGCTTAAAATGATAGCTGAAGAAATGTATAAATACACCTTCTGTACTAGGGATCAAACTCAGGACCTTGTTCCTGCCAGGCAGATGCTTATGCCTGAGCTTTCTCCCTGGCCCTAAATATACCTTCTACTTTCCCTTGTGTCTTACAATCACTGATAACTTGGCTCACTTTGGAGCTTGTTGAGTTTGCCCTCTGAGTCCTGTAGAGTTTTGTGTGAGGGCTCATTGTCCCTAACACTCCTCTGGTTATGAGTGGAGGACACAACCAGATTTTGTTCCCTTATATTTATTATTTTAATTATGTAGACTTATGTGTAAATGTAATGCTTATCTCTGCACTCGCATTTTTGTGCATGATTGTTAATTATATAAAGTTATCTGCCATAAACAATTTTTTAAATTTGATTTTCTATCCGTAAAATTTGGTATGGTGTTTTGTCATGGAAAGCATTCTTTTCTGATAAATAAACCTGTTCTTGAATTATGTAAAGAATGTAAGGGCAGTTCACTGCTGATGAAAATAAGGCACACATGCTCTCTATGTTCCCTATAGTTAATTTTGGCTTCTTGCTCTCTGCTATTTGCTTGAGAATGTCATGTCCCACATAAATGCTGGCCTACAGAGAAGGACAGACAGGTAAAACAAGATAGAGTCCAGTCCATCAATCTGTAGGGTCTTTGTATAATGGAAATACATGCTTGTGGCTGACCACTGAAATTTTGAATACTAACTAAAAAACACCTTGACTCAGATGATTACTTGTACAGGGCTGGCCAAATAGCTCAGCGGATTAAAGTGCCTGCAAGTGGATGCAGGGGACAGGGGTTCGATCTCTGGGGCTGCCACACTGGCCCCGCCCTTGGGAGGAGCTCTTGAGAGTCCGTGAACAGGTGAAACACTGCCAGTCCGATCTAGTAGTGAGACCCTGAACACACTGTAGACCCATCCCCAAAAATATAAAAAGAAAAAAAAAGATGATTACTTGTACATACAGAGCTTCTTCACAGGCCTTTGGTTAAAAAACAAATCACATGACAAAAACCAGGAACAGTTTTACAATAAAATAAACTCCACCTCCAAAGGGTGGAGGTGTCACAAAGTCACATGGCAAAGGGAACAAATGAGAAGAGGAGTATATTGGGAACAATAATCAATAATCCAACCTAACTTCATTTCATAGATAAATGCAAATCATTGTCACAATTTTTCCCATTGTCAGTGAAATTTGTTATAAAAATGCTTTATAGAAAGGTATCAAAATATTAGAGAAAGTAGGCTCAAGCATGAATCAAGAAAGTTCAACTTAAAATAGCAGTTATCTACTGCTTAAACATCCAGTTATATTGTTTTTATAATTAAAGTGCTACATTATTTTTATTTAAAAATCCATTTGAAATCAGTGGAATTTTTTTTCTTACAGTGTTTGAAAAATGAAGAAGGCAGCTACAAATGAGGACTGGTCTATCAAGCCGTGTTAATACCACCTATTAATTTGAAATCTATGCCAGCCCCACCCCCCAGGGCACGCTAAGACAGCAATTGAGACTGGGCGTGGTGGTGTGTGCCTGTAATCCCAGCTCTTGGGAGGCTGTAAACAGGCAGATCACTACAAGTCTGACCTAGTATTAAGACCCTAAACACCCTGTAGACCATTCCCTAAAATACAGAAAAAAAACTGAAATCCATTTTTAACGTACCAATAAATCCATTTAGTATCATTTAGAGAGAAATTTTTAAAACTTCTGGACAGGTTGATCTGTATATATATATTCACTAAATACTACCTTTAGAACTCTGGGTGTAGTTGAGCGGTAGGGTGTCCAAGACCTGTATCTTCTCCAGCACCAAAGCCCACAACAGAACAAATGAGCAAACTGTTAATATTTAATTTTCATGTATGAAAAAATTATTCTCTTACAAAAATGGTAAATATTAACTTCTGACTTCCATAGAATAGCATTATATACACAAAAGATATTGGGTATATTCTGAACTTCTAACAAATGTTCCAAATAGAGTCAAGGATTTATTGTTAAAAAATCTCCTTCTATTTGTTTTCAGCTGTTTAGTTTTGCTTTTGTCTTTGCTTTTACTCTTTAAAAAAAAGAATACAATTGCTTACAATGTAGCTAGAGCCGACAATGTAATTACTTAAGATGTAATCTGGTCTAAATACAAATGGTTAAGGCACTAATTAAAATAACTAGGGCAACATAAGTAATTCTATTAAAATAATAAATATAATTATTTTTAAGCAATTATAAATACATTTGTTGAAGCACTCAAATAAAAAGAAGTTTTCGCCAAAAAGTCATAGGAATTGGCCAAATAAAACTTCCGCATGACCTCAGTATGTATCCAAGAGTTGATTTAAAAGAATTTTCTGATATTTTTTGCATCATGAGAAAATTACTGAGATTTTTCTAATTTCCACAGTGGCCAATAAATTCTTATCTTGGCCTAGCTCTGGCCTTATATCCATGGCTTTAAGCCAAATCATTTTGTGCTTTACTTCACAATGTGATAAAACAAAAGCTAGAGTTCGGAATATGCCCTGTGATAGCAAAAAACTCCAACCCAGGGCAAGTTGTGCGAGCCCGCTAGCAGGCCGTCCGGACGCGGTGTATTTTATGGGAAGGAGGAAGCGTTGCAACGCCTTGCAGCCGCGACCTTGCATTTCGGTAGCTCTGCCTCCTGGCTCCCTAGACCACAAGCACGTGATGCAATGTACAGTATCCAGTAACTGCGGACGTGGCACTCACACGCCGCACCGTGTCCTTTTAGCCATCTGTCACCCTCCCTGCAAGAATGGCGGTCGCTGCATGAGAAACAACGTGTGCGTCTGCCGTGAAGGATTCGCTGGTAGAAGGTGCCAGAAAAGTAAGACACCCCTGAACTTTCGTACCTCCTCTCGGCTAAGCAATCCCAAAGCCGTCGCTGTTTAAGGGCTGATATCTGCTCCTTTACCTGAAGGTATCTGCGAGCCGAGGTGCATGAACGGAGGAAAATGTGTGGGAACGAACCTTTGCTCCTGTCCTTCCGGTTGGAGTGGGAAATGGTGCAGCGAACGTAAGAATGCCCCCCACCTCCTTTTTAAAAAGATGTATCTGGTACAGGGTCTCACTACACAGCTCGGACTGGTAGTGACCCTCCTGTTTTCAGCCTCCCCAGCGCTGGGATTACAGGCGTGCTCCACCATTCTTGGACTCTTATCGTGGGCTCATTGAGCCTAAAGGTGGGGCCGGCGCTGCATGTGGTACCGGGAATCGAACACCCAGCGCCTGCGCTTGCCTAAACAGGCGCCTAGTCCACTCAGCTATCTTGCTAGCCCTCATAAGAGGACTCTTAAAATGCTAAACAAAATGAGGCGGGCACAGCAGGTTCTGCATTACATGTGTTCTCTATACGGCAAAAGTAAAATGTAAATAATCTAAAGAGCAAAAACAAAGATGATAGGAAATAGGGAGGTAGAAGGTGGGATGGAGTGGAGTCTGGGAACAGCAGGCGGGCTGGAGGGAGGGGAAAAGGAGAAGGACCGGGGTGTGATGCGTAAATGTGCTCATAATCCCTCAGGATGAAAGTGCTTGTCATGTATCCCAAACACACGCTAATGAGAGGAGAAAATACCACAACCTCCATCCTGTGTGGAAGTGTCAAGCAGAATTTAAGATGGCAACAGCTTTCTTGCTTTCATTTCGTTGTTTTAATTATGGCTTACTCATCCCTGCTTTAGAAAGCATCTTTTTGAAATATAGAAAAAAAGCAAACTCCTTGAAAATTTTTTTCACATTAGCAGAGGGAGAGTACATTGTATTT
Source organism: Tympanoctomys barrerae (assembly GCA_002564285.1). Classification (NCBI taxonomy): domain Eukaryota; kingdom Metazoa; phylum Chordata; class Mammalia; order Rodentia; family Octodontidae; genus Tympanoctomys; species Tympanoctomys barrerae. The sequence continues at coordinate 3,970 of NDGN011392592.1, forward strand.
TCTGTTTTTTCAGCTTCATTTGCCAAATTAATAATAATAATAATAATAATAAAACCTTGAATTTTATTCCCTTAATCTGAAACAGAGGCCAGAAGGTGTAAAAGTTCCTGATTTATCGACCTAAACTCAAGCGCTCAGGCCTTTCCAAGGAGGGGTTCTGCTGTCTTTCAGTTACTTTCTGAACTCTAGCAATTCCCCCTTTCCAGAAAATTGCAACAATTCAAAAAAAAAATAAATTACAGCACAATATATTCAAACAATGGCTTGTGCATACTTTACATGTACATTTTCTAAGAATGCATGTAAGTGATTTTGGTAAAATGTAAAGGGAAGAGATCCTTTAATCATTCGCTTTTAACATCTTCTCTTTAACTGAATTTTGTGGTCTGTGATAGGATTGGATATTTAATTTAAAATTTTAACTTGTTTATGTTTCCCTGCCAGCTGTCTGCTCTCAGAGATGTAGGAATGGCGGTGACTGTGTCGCTCCCGGCGTATGCCAGTGTCCTCCCAGCTGGGAAGGTGCGCAGTGTCAAATCCGTGAGTTCGCAGGATCCTTCTTCTATTACACACTCTGTCTCTGAACATGTTACAGTCACTGAAATTTATCCTTCAGAAAAATCCATAGTGGGAAAAATCCCAGCATGCTGATCATTAACGAAGATGGTTTGAAAATAAAAATAAACCTTAACCAATTTTATATGCATTTACAAAAAAGAAAGTATGACATGATATTCTAATTCTTGTGAAATCATTTCAAATTATACTCAATGGTTTGCCAATGAAATTTCCTCAGGAGGACCAAATAAGGCTTTAAGATGCAAAAGTTTAAACATTATTTTATATTATAACATTAACACATACTAAAAAAATACAACATAGGAAAAAGTTAACCACTTCAAATGTCACCATCTTAAATCAATTCCTATTACTTTTTTGGTATTTATATATTCCCATCCAGTTAGTTGTATATGTATATTTTCTCATAAATAAATCACAAGATATACAGAAAAATAAAATGTTATGAAATTCTGAAATTTATGAAAACTTAAAATACTATGTTAAAGTGTTAACAAAGATTAACTTATTAGGAAAAAGTTTAAATCTTCTAAGAATATTTTCAGATAACCAGTAATTACCTGAATTTAAAATTGCTGGAAAAATGCATTGTAAATTGAACTTTAGTTGCCACAGGCAGTATCTTTTTATCAAAAACATAAACTTTCAGGGCCAGCGAGATAGCTCAGTGGACTAACTGCCTGCTTAGGTAAGCTTAGGCAAACACAGAGACTGCAGTTCAATCCCCGCCCAGCACTGCCTGTGGGGCCAGCTCTGCCCCCTGGCGGGCTGAGCCAGTCATAGCAACTGGGCATAGTGTACTCTGTAATCCCAGCACTGAGGAGGCTTAAAACAGGAGGATCACTCTGAAAGTGAGCTGCGTGGTGAGACCCTGTAACAATCTCCCTATTGCTTTCATGCACCAGAACTTTTTAAAATAGTTTTCATGACTCTTAGATATTCTTTCATCAGCAACTGCTATTACAATTCATGCATTTCTTATCCTCGACAAGTATATCCAAGTGTTATTAAGTGTCAGTGATTGCCTAACAAATTGATAATTCTGACTAGAAGTTAGATGTGGTAGAATGCTAGAAAGATGAAGGTGTGAACCTCAACATGGCTGCCCCAGAAGTCAGTGCGGACTGCGAGAGAGGAGGATGAGAAGAGGCTAAGAGCTGGCGACCGTGGAAGTGCACTCCAGTGGCTTGCGGGTTGAGGCCTCTGAGGTGCTCCTACACACCGCAGCGCCTTTAACCCTGTAAATAAAAATTTTAAAATCCTCAAATGCTTTAATTCCAAGTGTTTCAAAACTGTCCTATATGCTATGCTGTCTAAACCCGTGGTTTACTGCCATCTCCTGGGAAGTTGGTGTAACAGCCACACACGTGCAGGAGGAGCGTGCACAATCAATTAGCTTTGGAGCGCTCGTGCAGCATACGGCTTGCCAGCCATGTAGAGCAGTCCTGATAAAAAACATCAAGCTGTATTTGTATAAAAGGAGATACTATTCATGCATTGTGGAAGCTTCCGACCTTAGACATTGAAGCAGTATCACTCCCATGAAAACTAATTACTTTGTGTCTAATTTTATAATTTGCTCGTTTTCATTAAGGAGTATGTAAAAACATTTACCATGTCCTAGAAAACCATACTTTTAAGCAATATAGTAATGTCTACGATATAGGTGCCATAATTTACTTGACCTGTATATTCAACATCTTAGGTATTTATAAGTCATACAAGCATTTTCTTTGTATAGACAGATGACCTGGAGATCAAGAGATAGATATGGAGACAGGTATAGGAATTTTTAAAATTAACTTCACAGAAACTTCAAAGGAGAAATTTCTAGTACAGTGTGAATATGTTTAAGAAAGTTTCTGACAAAGTTGTTTCACATGAAACTATACAGTAGTACTGTATATAGTCCACTCTTTTTTAACTATAAACTAGTAAGGATTGTCTCTTAAATTTTTGCTAAATTGTTCAAAAGAAAATTGTAAACATTACATTTTGTTACTCATTTGAACTTCTCTTAAAAAGAAAAGTTTACTTGAAGTATTTTCAAATGTAGCAAGTAAAATTTTGATTTCCTTTAATAATATCCTTGTAGAATTGCAAAAATATTGTTTAATTTAAGGCACTTTGTTTTGGGGGTCTGTGTAATCCAAAAGATGAGAGTGCATGCATTTGCTCAGCCACAAATAGTCATGAACAGCTTTGTTTACCTATTTCTTTTCTACTGTAAAGCAAGTTCTAGAAAACTTACAGTTACATGCATAGCTCATGTGAGTTTTCTCTTATATGGTCAGTGATCATTTTATATTTAACTGGCACATACAAATTGTACATATTTATGGTGAACCATGGTTTTGATACATCTATCCATCTTGCATGTAATAGCTTTCTATAACTATATTAATGGTCGTCAATAAAATCAACCTCATAGCTTCAGACCCCTGGAAGGGGATATGTCAAAGTTTTCAGTGTCACACGTGATGCTCATAAAGCTTTATTCATTGCAGCGATTTGCAATCAGCAGTGTCTTCATGGCGGAAGATGTGCATTTCCCAATGTATGTTTTTGCCGCCCTGGATATTCTGGAGTCAAATGTGAAAAGACAATACAGGTATTTTAAAGTTTAAAGGAAAAATTAATATTGCATGCTGAAATCTCAATATCTCTTCTACTTAGTAATCAACTCCAGTCAATGTTTTGCTTCCAAAATAAAAAAATAGAATGACTTAGGACTTACTTTTAAAGCTAAAAAACATCTTTCTACTCTTGTTTTTGTTATCTTACTATGAAAAATTTTGATGTGCACTTGATGAATTTCACTGTATACACACACAGGACAAGAGATATATCAGAAATGTCTTAAAGTTAATCTATACATGTTTTATTTTAAAAATGAGTTTTATGCTATTAGCATTGCAGTTGGTCCAAAGATTATGAATATCAATGTTTTCTGGAATGCTCTAATTTGAAAATTGAGAAGAGATTTTCTTAAAACTGGACCCATCTGGCATAGGAGAAAAATGGATTTATGTATGTTGCTTTCTGTCCCTGGTACTCATATTCTAAGGATATGGTGCTCATTCCGAAAATAAGTTTTGCAATAGGGCTGTGGCTTGAAACTCAAAAACCAAAAGCTACAGCGCACTCATATGGTATTATTTGAGGAAGATAAAAACAAAAGCTTAATTTCTCTGAAGTCAGTGCAAATATAGGATACTTTAATTTTATTTGAGCTTTTCATGGCTCAGAAACCCTTACAACCTCCAAAGCTTTCGTCTTTGATAGCACTATACCAGGCTGTATCCCTGTATTTCTCTAGCAGCTGAGTCTTTACGTGGCTGACAGTAGGTCACCCTCATCCCTGTTAATGTCGCTTGTGCTGATGCATCCGGAGTCCAAGGATCACAAGCACAGATTGCGGGAAATGAGGCTAGTCCTGAAAGTACTTCCTGCTTAACTAAATCTTGATATCCTGAAATCTTGCCTTCACTCTGGCTTCATGCCGTTGTTCCTGGGTACCTTCACTTTTACTTGCTTTGAATATTTCTTTGGTTTTGAAAACAAGGTAAGCTAAGTGTGTTGGTGTCACATCCCTATAATCCCAGCACTTGGAAGGCAGAGGCAGGATGACTGCTGTGAGCACAAGACCAGTCTGAACCTGTCTAATAAAAAGAGAGCAAATTTGAACAAGACATTTCTCTTCAGTAAGAAAAGAAAAAACAACGTCACAGGACGTTCTCCAATGCCTTCCTCTGCTCCACTTTCCCATCTTCCCGAAGGAGCATTTGGGCTGGCTAACCAATCCCTGGTCTCTCTTCCAATATCTTGAGTTAGTGTGAAAATAAACATGGAGGATACTGATTGTATGGTTAGAGTGCTAATAAAAGACAGAATTACTAGCTAGAGACAAGACACAGAACAAGAAGAAAACGAACAAGGAAAGAAAGAGATGCTAAAGAGAATGGGTTGATGAATAGCTTGCTAATTGTCCTGTATGATTTTAATGAGTTCTCTGTGAATTATACTCTATGTGTAATACGGGATGAACTGTAGTGACACATATCTGTGAAGTCCCTAGAACGGTACCTAGAATATAGCAAGCACTAAAAGTGTATTATTTATTACGCAATATAGATGCATATAGAGAAATGGAAAAGAGATAGAAAAGAAAATTTGAGAAAAAAAAGGTTGCAATGTGTTGTAAATATCTGTAGTCTTTCCCAAGGACTTAAAGAAAATGCTCATTGGTTTTATTATATATAGATGTTTCTTAAATGTTATTCTTTGGTGAGATGAGATCACATAGTTTTTGCTCTTTCTTTGCCTTTTCTGGTCTTTTTGAGGCAGGGTTTCACTCTGCATTTCAGGCTGACTTTGAACTCACTTTGTCGCCCAGGCTGGCCTCGAACTCACAGTGTTTCTTCTGCCTTTAGCATCCAGCCCAGCACTGGGATTACAGGCTGGCACTACCACGCCCGGCGGCAGGATCATATATTTTGCAGGATCTATTTAGTCACAACTGTTCTGACATTTAGGTACGGTTTTGATGGGATGACATTTTTAGGAAAACGGTGCAGAAGGTAGTGGCAAACAGAGCCAAAAGAGCTTTGTGTACGATGTCATGGGGAGAGAGGAAGGAACAATGAATTAAGGGATTTTCTGCTCTTCATTTTAACTTCATTTCTTTCTTCCTACTACAGATAATACATCCCTGAGTGACACCAAGTATGTGGATTACAGACCTAGATCATAAAACCTAAAACATTTTAATTCATACAAAAAAGAAGATAACTCTTGAAGTTTATTTCAACATCACTTTAAAAAAATTTTAAAGATAAAAGAAAACAATAAACTATCAAATGATGTCAGCTGTTTGTCATTGCTAGAGAAGAACAGATAAGAAGAGTTCCACATAATCTAAATTTAACTTTATAATGTGATTTGATGTTTACATAGTGAGATGGCACTTCTTGTATTTTAACATTGACAATATTGAATAAACAGAATATTTTCTCAGTCCTTTGGCCAAATTGCATGGCATCATGAGGGGTCAGTCAGTATAAGAGAAATCACCTGATGTCTCTAAATATCCAGCACCTAAAACATAATTAGGGCCTTGCAGGATTGTTGAGAAAACTGAGGATGAGAATGCAGATGTGGAGGCCTGAGAACAGCTGTGGAAGGTTGGAGGGGCTGATGCTGAAGATTCCCGTCAAAAGCACCAAGCGGGTTCTCGTCAGGAGCTCGCCTGGAGCTGCTTGAACACTTGAGCAACCTCATAGCCTACCGTCAGCTCTGGGAAGAAAAGTGGGTCCTTCACAACCAAGCGCTGCAGACTCCGTCCATCTGTCTGCAAACATCTGAGGAAAAAATCCCAGCCACTCCCTCGTTTCCATCCTGCACTCTCCAGCAAGTTCTTCTCACTGGAGAACACTAACAGAGACACTGGGCGAAGGGGATGCGAGCGAGCACAGTCCCCAGCATTAGGAAGATGGAGAAATGCGCTGTGGGCCCCCTCCTGCGGTAACAGAAAACTGGCTCTCGGTCTGTGCCTTGCTACTTTTGACTGTTCCAGAGATCAAACCATCACTGTACAGGAATGGAAATGCCGTAGCATATTTAGTTGTGTCTGTTTTTTTTTTAAAGTTATTGTTTATTCTTTTTTCATAATTTTATTGATAAATGGCAATTAGACAATTACAAATCAAATCGCTAGGAGAGTTTAAATACTCAACACACTGAATACATTCTTCTTAGTGGTTAATTGCTGTACAAGATGCGGACTTGAGATCCTA
>NDGN011392593.1:0-10563 GCA_002564285.1 Tympanoctomys barrerae
CTCACTACATAGATCAGACTCATAGTGATTCTCCTGTTTTCAGCCTCCCAAGTGCTGGGATTAAGAAGCGTGCCACCATGGCCAGTCTCAATTCATCCTGCAGGCAAGGCTGGCATGGCATGCCGGGGATTGAACCCCAGCTGCTATGCTCTGCCTAAGCAGGCCAGCCCATGATAAACATGTTTTTTTTTTTAATCTCTTATGTTGGTGGATAGATGAATCACTTCCAGAATGTAGCTATTATAAACTGTGCTTCTATAAACAAGGGCATACAAAGATCTCTGTAATACAATGTCTTTAGGTCTTTCAGAAAGATACCTAGAAGGAAGAGCTGGCTCAAATAGAATTTCCAGTTTTAGACTTTTTTTTATTTTGAACCGGGGATTGAGCTCAGGCCCCGGTACTTCCCAGGGAAGCGCTTATTCTACAAGCTATCTCCCCATTCCCTAGATGCTTTTGAATACTGATTTCCATAGTGGTTATATTAGTTTACATTCCAACCAACATTATATAAGTTTCCTTCCTCCCTGAAGCTTCTACAACATTTGTCATTATTGGCTTCTTCAGGATAGCCATTTTTTCTGGGGCAAGATGATATCTCAGTGTTCTTTTAATTTGCATTTCTTTAATGACCAGTGATGGTGAGGATTTCATTATGTTATCTATTGGCCACTTGTAACTTCTCAATCTCTGAAGTGTCTATTCATTTTCTTTGCCTTTTTTTTAAATTTTGTTTTTTATTTGGGGGTGTCTATATTTTCTGAATTCTTTATATATTCCAGATATGAGTCCTCTGTCAGAGGAATCACTGGAAAAAATCTTTTTCCATTCTGTACATTGTCTTTTAACTCTGTTAATTATTTATTTTGCTGCCCAGAAGATTTATAATTTAGTATGATCCTATTTATTGATTCTCAAAACTACTTCCTGTTTAACTGGGGTTCTGTACAGAATGTCCTTGCCTATGCCTATCACTTCAAGAGTTTTATCTATCTTGTTTTCTAGCTGATAAGGTGTTTCCAGTTTGACAATCAGTCCTTTGATCCATTTTTATTATATTTTTGTACATGGTGAGAGATATGGGTCTAGATTTAATATTCTAATAACCAGTTCTCCCAACACCATTTATTAAAGAGGCTATCTTTCCTCCTTGATATAAGAAACAGGAATTGAAATGCAATGAAGTCATTCCAGTGACAGATACTAAGCCATCCTGGGTACAGAGGTGGCTGGAACAATGGGACATGGGCCAGCAAAGCAATGAGAATGTGTGCAAGGGCACTGGAGGGAGAATCCCAGTTTTGTCAAAGCAAATCATTTGCCTCTGTAGGTTTCAGCTCCCTTGTCCACAGAATATGATAGCTCTATAGCAACACACAACTTATGTGAGAACTATGCTGAACATAGAGTAAATGCTTATTTAATGCATATTAATATTAGCAGGATCTATACACTGGAGATATTTCTACTTCTTGAATCTTTGTGAAAATTCAAGGAAAGGACATACGAAGCTCCCAGGGAAGTACCTAAAGGGCCTTAGGGGAGCAATAAACATGACATATTATTGCTAGACATAATAGTAATAATATTGACACACTATGCAGCAACTAAAGCAAAGACTAAAAGAAGATAATAAGGTTAATAATAAATGACAACAGCAGCACATTATGTGCCAGGCACCAAGTTAGGCCTTTTTCATGCTTTAATTTTTTCTCTTATACCAAGCCTTGTTCTTAAGCAGAACACGCCAGTGCCTTCCATGGATGTGGAGATGGTATTTGTGGGAAATAAAAATAACCAACTCAATAATCAATGTAGTTGAAAGATAATCATGGAGTTGAGCAACTACTTTCAAAATTAGAAAGTTCAAACACTTTTGTTTTATTAAGAGATTGCAAGCAATGTCTAACTTGTCTTTTACTTGACACACACATTATTGCAAAATAACTTTTAATTACTTTCCAGCATTATAAACAAGAGAGATTTCTCCCCCATAAGGTCTTTATTTCTTGCTGATTTAAAAGAAGATCTAGGGCCAGCGAGATAGCTCAGCGGGCTAAGCACCTGCTTTTGCAAGCACAGGGACCAGAGTTCAATCCCCTGTATCGCATGCTGCACCCACCCCACCCGCAGCTGCACTGAGCCATTGACTGAGTCCAGGCGTGATGGCACATGCCTATAATCCCAGTGCTGGGGAGTCTGTAACAGAAGGATGGCTGCAAGTTTGAGCTGCATAGTGAGACCCTGTACCAAATACATAAAATTTAAAATTAAAATTAAAAATAAAAGAAGATCTGACAACACTAGATATCCAGCTACTGAGGGAAGAATTAACTTTAGAGTGAGCCTGTGCTCTGTAGGTCAGACATTCCTTATACAACTAAGTTCTCCAATTTATGGAACCTGCCTAGACCCCATCATACCAATAGAAAATGCCCTGAGTTAAGTAGAGACTCAGTAGAGATGGCCTAGGGAACAAAGACTTCAAACTGAGAATAAGGACAAGACAGAGAAATTGTTTTTATTTCTTTTTAAGACATATCAAAACAAAGAAGGAAGAAAAAGGAAGACAGAAGAAAGATACTGCATTGTGGAAATTAGAAGCCAAAATAAAAGTATTGAGGAGATAAAGGCATTTTACCTCAGTTGTAATCTTGTAATATCTAAATAAACAGGAGCAAGAAGAAAAGATAAAGGTCTGGAGAGTATTTCTGATGCACATGGCGATGGTGGAAGAAAATCTCAAGTGATCTCCATTGGAGTGGCCTGATACAGCACCTGGGACTACAGGAGTTCTGAATACCTAAGAAGAATTATCCCTGTGCAAAACTCTTAGCAGTTATTTCATCCAGACCTTCCATGAGTGAGAGCCACATTAAGAGCATGCTTTATACACCTGTAGCCCCAGCACAGGTATGCATATGTGGCAAGAGGATTCCAAGGTCAGCCCCACTAGGCAACCTCTCAACTTAGCAAGACACTGTATATATAAAAAAGATATGCATATACAGAACAAAGCAGTAACAAAAGTACAAAATCATAAAAAGAGGGATCAAAAACTACTTTCTAAGATGATAAAAACATTATGCATGTCAGGCCTGCTGAGAAATGAACTTCAGGGTCCATTTCAGAGTCAAGGTTGAGTGGCCAACAAAGTAGGGAAATTAATAGTCAAGAGGGTTTAGTTATGATAAGGAAGGTTGTTTTAGCTCTGGTAGTAAAAATACTGGAAAATCCAAACTGGAAACCAAACAAAACAACACAGAATGATGTAGCTGAAAGAGCTATTAATTCAAATTAGCCATCATTTGAAATATGACACTAACACTAGCTCAATGGCTTTGGAATATCTGTTTCTCTGAGCCATATTTTTCTCATCTGTAGAATGGGTATAGCACCACCCATCCTGGAGGACTGCAATCAAATTCGACTGAGACAAGCTTTGCAAAATGTGTAGCACGTGCAATTTGTTCTTTCCTGCCCTCTCACCTCCCTAACACAGACATAGAAAGATTCATTACTTACATTGTCTTATTGTCTTTCTTTCACAAAGCACTGGAAAAATATATAGTTACAATATAATTTTTAAAACAACTAGAGTATTCTTTGATTTCAGCAAGAACACTGTCTTTCTCTAAAACCATGGTATATTACTTCAAAGACATGCATGGCTTACCTGAACCTACAAAGCATACAAACCATGAGCACTTTTATGAATTAAGTTACTTAAATGTTTTATATTTTCAAAAACTACAAATGCTCCAACTTTCAAAGATCCAAACATCTAGGCAATTAATGTAGTTAAATATTTTTCCTTTTCAAGCTAGTTATTACATCTTAAGGCTAAACTTTGAAGACACTGTTTATCCTTTCCATGTTTAATTAAAATCTTAAATTTAATTCAGATTTTCTCATTAAACCTGTCTCTTTAGAAGATTATTTTAGGAAAGCTAATATACAGATATATTTTTCACTAGGTGTTAATATAAACAGGGGATTTTACTTGAGGTTTTTGTTTTTGTTTTGTTGTTGTTGTTGTTGTTAGAAAATTGTAATGTTCAAAAAAGAAAACTGTAATATTCAAGGCTCACCCTTCTCAAGAGTTCCACTTCCAACCTGCACTAACAAGAAAACATGAAAAGCTGTTACTGCAGAGTCCTGACTGCAACCCGCACCCACACCATCTGGGATTCAGGGCTAGCTGGGGGAAGACACAGGGCCGCAGTCACTGAACAACAAAGGAATCCTCCAGCTTACCTGAAACAGCTTTGCTAAAATGGGCAAAAGGACACACAGTAACAAAGATCAGTTCTTAAAAACAAATCTCCAGTGGTAGAAACACTGGAAACAATCTGTTCTACAGTGGACTGACCCACTAAAGCACAGTGTGTGGAGTAATGAACATGCTGAGAGTGAGGCAGGTCTATGTGTACTGATCTGGAAAGACCTCCAACTCCAGCACAGGAGAAAGGCAAGCTACCATATTCCACACCCAATACAGTCTCCCTCTGTTGGGAGACTCTCCACAGTATAAATAAAAACTCTGACGTGTGTACGGTTCGTAACTAAACCAGAAGAATATATTCCCAGATGTAAAGGGTGGCGACCCCAGGGGAAGAGCAACCACTTTCAGGGTGTTTAGAAAGACTCAAGAAAATTTTATTTTATATTTAAAATTTTTATTCTACTTAAATTTTTTGACAATGCAAATACACTTTGCACTATTTTATAATTTAAAACTAAGTAAAATCTATGAATAACTTGAAAGGTATATTCACTAATATAAAGAAAGAGTCTGGTTATGTTCTTCTGGCTAATTCAGGATGTAATGGGTAGAGATAAATTCATGTTTCACCATGTAAGAATACAGGTAGAGTTCCATGGTGTGAGCCAGAAAGTTGGCTTTCACCAGACATGGAATCTCCTGGCACTTTGATCTTGAGCTGTCCAGCTTCCCAAACTGTGAGAAATAAACTTTTGTTGTTATCGATTTCTGGAATTTTGTTGTAGCAATGTGAATGAACTGCCATGACATTACATCTTCCAAATGAATGTAAAACCATCTTCCTCTCCATATTATTGGGTCTAGGCTACCGTTACTCCTTGCCAGGATCTACAGTGGTCTCACAACATCCACTTTAGCTCCACACAGGCCATTGCTCACACAACAGTCAGAATGGTCTCTTTAGGAATGCAAATGAGACCACTCAGGACCTCGCTTACATCCCTTCAATGGCTTCCCAAGGCACCATACACACAAAATCATTTTCTTTAGTGGCCAACAAGGCCTTCAGTGGCCAGGCCTCCCCAAGCTCTCCAACTCTCCTTCTTCCACATTCTGCTTACTCACACTGCTTAAATCTTACTAGTTTTCTTTACAGAGAATCAATATCATACTTGCCATTTGAATGAACCTTTTGCTTGTTTTCTTCATTTCTTTATTCCCTGTACTTACATAATACCAGGTTCATGGAACACATCAATTAAAATTTATTGAATGAATCCATTTTTAGCTGACACAAGTGATAGAAAAATAAAGACAACTCTAAACCAGGCATATTTCTAACTCTAAAACAAAAGAACTCAACTACAATGCTATATAGCCCTATATTTGTATCCCTCGTCTCTCTTACATACAACAGAGACACAAACACAGATACACAGACAGGCAGACACACACACACACACACACGCACACGCACACACACACACACACACACACACAGACTTTCACTTCAGTGCCCTCCAGTCACAATGATTTAGTAACTCACTGAATCTTGGTCTGGCCAAATGAACACCCTCTGCTAATTCTTTTGCTGTAAATACTCTTCTCTCTACCTTTTTTTATCTTGTAATTGATTGCTGTCACTCAGGGTCCAACTGAAATATTTCCTCCTCTGTAATGTCTATCTTGGTTTTATCTCCCACCAGCACAGTAAGTGGAAGGGTTTATATGATTCTTTGTTTGTACATGTATTATTCTAGAGTGTCATTTTTGGTTGAGGACCTACAAATGGTGAGACAAAAAGGCCTATGTATCCTCCTCTGGGATTTCTCAGTCAGTATGTATTATAGATGATTGTTAAAAATCTAACTACAGGAACTCTGAACATATAAAAACTTACTGTGAAAGCCTGCCAAGTACTACCAAAGTGCTATCAAAGGATTGACTTAAGGATTTTTTTGACAATATGAATTGCTTTGGCATCTATCAATTTTTAATAAATATGATATGTCACTATTATGCTAGTCTTGATGATACACGAGACTTCCTATTGGCAAATATATTAAGCAGTAGTGCCATTAGTGATTTCATTCTGAGTTTTCCAATTACAAGCCCTTTAATTATGTTGGTCATCAGTATAAAGCATTAGCTTGCCAATAAAAACAAAAACTATGAACTTAAGAAATATTCCTAATTTGAATTACAATTTCACTTTCCAGTTAATGCAACACCAGGATAAAAGCTTGACATAGTAATTTATTGCTAAAGAACTAGCATTTTGGTGAAGTATTATAAAAATGAAAATAAATACAAAGCTAGATTCACGTGTCCATAGTGATCAGTCAATGTAACATTTTCCTAAGTACTCTGAAACACTGCAAAGCTTCATAAAGATTCCTTATATAAACCCACACCTCCAATAGCTAGAGAAGTATTACAGTTTAACTATAGGAATTTCTCCAAGTCTCACATGTTCAGAGGTTCGGCTTTGGGGGGATTATTAAAACATGCGGTGCTATACCATGATCAAGTACTACCAACATCAAAGGATTGATTTAATGGGCTGAATCAGACTGCTAAACAGTTTACAGCTAAATATGCTGTGAGGAAGCAGGGCTGAGTGGAAGAGGTGGGTCACCTGAAGTAAGATGTGGCAGGGCATATTCCTCCCTGGTTCCTCCTTTCAGTCCCTGCTTCTGGCCACCAGGATGTAAGCAGCTTTCCTCCACGAGGCTCGTTCATTTCTCGCTGGTCTCCTGCCAACTCTCCCCTACACGTGGGGAGACCTCTATAACTGTGAGTCAAAGTAAGCCTCCTTTAAGTTGGGGGTATCAGGTACTATGTCCCAGAGTCAAGAAAGTATCCAAGACAAGAAGAAATTGAGCAAAAATACAGTGTCAGAAGGAGGAAGAAATACAAACAAGACAGCTCTTTTCTCGAGAAAATTAAGAGTCACGTTAGAGAACAATTCTAGGAACTCAATGTGGAACACTGTGCTAAGAGAGAACACAAAAGAGTGCACATCATCCCAGGATTACGGAGGTGTCTGCCAGGATCTAAAAATATGTGGAGAACTGAAGATGAGAAATATGCCCAAAATCTAAGGAAAGCACAGGAAATTAGCTTGCCAGGAACTTATCTACAGAATTTCTGTAAGTAAACGAAAGAAATACTTCTAAATTGCTTATTACATCTTAACTCTCCCCCAAATCTCATATATTAATGATTATCCTTTTCTGTTTTATGTTTGTAAACCTATTCTATGACATATCAAGACATCGGGATCATGATTTTAGCTTTGCCATATTTTATCTAACATATGGTATTACTTTGAAATCTACTTTTTAGAAAAAGAGCAGAAAAAGTAAGCTTACTTCTTCTGTACTGGGATTTAGATAAACTCACTCTACAAACACACACTAGCACACTCTTAGAAGTCCACATCAGGTATGCTTCAGTACAAGAAAAAAGAAAACCCAATGGAAAATAAAATTAATAAGGGCAGACTCCCTAGGTTTCATCTTCTGCGTACTTTCTTCTTTGTAAAATATATAAGCTAAATATTAAGGATTCCTTGAGTCAGACTTACGCTTTAATAATCAGAAGACAGATAGATTATAAGATTAATGGAAGAATCCAAGCAGGCAAAACAAGTATTCTAAACTTCTGAACTGAGAACAAGTTAGAAATTAGATTGCTGATGACTGCTACTAACAAATGTGGGTAAAATGATGTCAAGCACAATCACGTGGCCATCCTCAATGCCTGGCAGCCCAAACCATTTTCAAAGAAGTTATCGAGAATTGACCCTGACTAAATACAGTGAGTCATCCGAAGGTCGCTGATAGCAGCAAGCTGCACAATCTTACAGCAACTGCCTAGATTGAAAAAATATTTCCAAAAGCTTCCACATAAAAATCTTCCCTATCAGATTTCGTAATGCTTTCTTCTAGGTCTTTTATATCCAAATTATCCCCTAATAAAACAAAGATAGAAAAAGTACAAAAAGTTAAAATAAGACTTTTTCCTTTCCAAAGTGTACTTTACTTAATTTGATAAAAGGTCTGAAATCATCTTTATAGGCAATGTCATCTTTTGAATAATGTAGCAGCAACAACATCAGTATAAATGAAAATATACAGCCCAAAGGTAGGTGGGAGATTCCTGTGGATTATCTATGGTCACTGGAAGTGAAATTCAGTGAGCCTATCCAGACAACTGAATCATTTATATTTTTGTGATTTTGATTTTTTATCCTATAAATATCAAACATTTACAAAAGTATACAAATTAATATAATAAACTCCATGTATCCAGTTCCCAACTTCAGTAAGTATCTGCTAACAGCTATACTTGTATCATCTGTAACTCCACTTTCCATTCAACTCTCCCAAACTTTCTTCCTGACAGGGTCTTAGTACATCGTTCAAAGTGAACTTGCAGCCCAGGCTGGCCCTGAACTCATGGTAACCCTCCTACCTTGGCCTCCCCAGTGCTAGGGTCGCTAGCATGCACCACCAGGCCAGGTTAGTATTCTCCTAATTATTTTAAGTCAAATCTTAGATATTACATCATTTTATATTAAATACTTCGGGATATATGTTTAGAAGATAAAGATTCCTTATTTTTAAAAATTCTACTATCACAGTTGAGAAAACTTTTAAATTTCCTTATTGCACTCACAATTATACAATTTTGTTTATTTGAATAAAGGCCATAAGAAGATCTGTACATTATGACAGGGTAACATTGTTGTTTTCATTTATAAATTTCTTTTCTATTTCTTTGAAAACTTTAGTTGCTGTTTATAAATAACAATGTGTTTGCCATGGTGGGGAATTTCTCAGAGGGAGCTTCTTTACTGGACCCCCGTGTAGTTGTTCATTAAGTTCCTCTGGTTTTTCTTTTTTTATTTCCAATAAAATTCAAGTTTGTTTTCTGGCAAGACTGCTTCAATGAGACCATCTTCTTTAAGGAAACAAGTTCATATTTATATGACCACCCTTGAAGCTCAATCCCGAGATTAAGTCACTAGCAGTCATAAAATGGTTATCTGTGCTTCTTCATCTGTTAGCTAGAATATTTCTAAGATGAGTGTCTTTCCTTTGCAAAATTATTGATTACTGTGCGGTAAAATTTATATACAAAATTTATTATTTTTTTCTGTATTTTAGGAAAGGGTCCACATGATGTTCAAGGTTTTACTACTAGATCAGACTCATAGTGATTCTCCTGTTTACAGCCTCCCAAGAGCTGGGATTATAGGTGTGAGCCACCAGACCCAGTCTCAATACCTCATGGGCATGCCCCAGGGGCTAGGCCAGCATGACTGGGCCAGGGATCAAACTCCCGGCCCTTGCACCTGCTTGCAGGCTATATATAAAATTTATAATAAGTACTCAATTATTTTCTTCTTGTTTACCTCTTTCAAATTAATGAATTGATTTCATAAGACCTATGAAAGGATTTTAAAAATAGTTATCATTCTGAAGTCATGACTGCACATATATTTTGTGATATTTATGCCCAAATATCATATCCAGTAGGCATATCTTATTTTCCCAGAGTCTTTCTGACAACTTGTCAATCTTTGTTAGCTTGCCTAATGTCTAGCCACATGATCTAAGCATTATTTCCTATGCCAGATAGATTCAACCACTTCCACAAAGGTCTCTCCACAAAAGAACAATCTAGTAGCAGTGAACGGTAATCAATGGGTTAGAAAGAAACTGAAAATCCATGTACAGCAACGTCAAGCACCAAGGTTAGCCATCAGCAGGATGCTGTACTAATAAATCTCTCGAAGCTCATGGCCACCACTTTGGGGATCTCCTGTAATTGTAGAGGCCCAAGGTAACTTGTATTAATCTTATGATGCCTCATGAAATTTAGTATCAAAATATTTATACAAGTTCTTCTTTTCCTGAAGTGTATACATATTTTGGGTGGACTCTATATTTGCAGTCTCTCAATCCCTTAGATAAATACAATCAAATAATTCACTCTTTTCATCACCTTCTTTTTCTTTGACAAAATATCCTAGAGATCCATCTGTGTCCATATACTGAGATACAGTTAATCATTTGCAGAGCTGGGTAGTATCCCATTCTGTGGATCAAGGTGATACATTCAATGAGTCCTGTGCTAGTAGATGTCTTGGTTGCCCAAATATTTGCTACTATGAATCAGGTAGCAATAAACTCTTGGATGAATTTGGTTTTTTTTCAGTGTACTGTTCAGGCATACTCCTCAAATTGAGATTGCAATCACAGGTAAACACAGGGGCCAGGGAGATGGCTCAGTGGAATAAGCACTTCCCTGGCAAGCGCAAGGGCCTG
>NDGN011392597.1:0-18053 GCA_002564285.1 Tympanoctomys barrerae
CAGGATGGCTTGTACCCAACATAAGGCTGAGTAGTGGGTGATACTAAAAGACAAGTCAGTGTTGAGCTCGTTGCTTGTGTTCTCACTGTGGTCCCTTCTTGTGCTGCAGAATGGACTTTCCCCACCCCTATTTTTTCTTGCCCCAAACTTGCTCTGCAGAGAAGGTTTCTTCTCCAAATCTTGCTATGGTTTGTGTTGACCACTTTTTTCCCCCCTCAGGACAGAACCTAGAAACCACCTCCAGAGGAGACTCCAGCAACCCCATACCTGGTAACAATATTGTCAACTATCAGCTTTTATCTATCCTGTCCCAACCCCCTGGAGTGGTGCCTAAAAGTCTCTAGTCATTGCTCTAAATCCCTAAGTGGAAATAATCACCTCATGTTGGGATCCTAGGCTGAGGCTTGCTTGTAAACTGCCCTCCTTCTTTTCTAATCATTTTTTATGTGAATTGCCAGCCTGTCCTGTAAACGCAGGTGTTTGGGATTTTCCTCTTTTAAAACAATGTCTCTCAAATTAACCATTTAAAAAAAAAATCTCTTCTCTTCATTATCGCTCATTTCGAAATAGTTTACACTTCCGCCTGAACTACATTGCCACTTTTCACCTCCTGTCATTTAATTATTAGCCCACTGCTTTAATGAGTCCCTAATCTCCAATTCTATTCCAAGGTTTGAGGCTTTTCTCACTCCCATCTGAGCACATCATAGCCACCTCCTACCTTCCTTTGTGAGATTCTCTGCTTTCCATATCATTAACCTATTTTTTTCTTATTTTAAACTTTGTCTCCATGGTACTTGGCTCTTCTTATTTTTTTCTGCACTATATTTCTTTGTTTTCTATAAATTGCATAATTTGTGTTGTTACTGTCATGACTGCCATTGTCATAGAACCTCAGTCATCATTGTCATTAGTATCATCACGACCATTATCTTTTCTTTTTCCTGTTCACAGTGTGCTAACCCATAATGTTTCTCCTTTCTAAACATTTTCTCTACTACAGACCTACGGCATATTATCTGGCATTCGCAGCTAACAGATCTAATATAGAGAGCACAGTTGTGGCGAGGGTTTCTTCCTGCTACTTGCTGAGGAATCACCCCCCTCCACTTGCATGAGCCTGGGCAGTGCCCGAGGGTAAGCCCTTTTTTGGCAGAGAGAAGAGAAACAAAGACCAGTTACTATGCTGTGCAAAAGTCCAAACTCCCAAACCAGCACACATGCATGCCAGATCTCACTGCACAGGCTAGAGCAACCTTCCTTCACCTGGAGCTCACTGAAGGTTCTTGCCTATGGACTGCATCTCGTGCCTCCAATTATAATAGAATGAATTATGGAACAGGACATACACAATGGAGATAGCTGACATGACTCCGCACCTTGTCAGTCATGCTCTGGTAAACCCAATGGGAGGCACCCTAGACCTGGTGCAACATTCTAATCCCTAAGCCCAATACCCTCAGCTCTGCCTCCATGTTCCTTTCACAGGAGCAAGCCTGATTTATATTTGGGCGTACTATTGCTTTAATAAACTTTGCTGTTGTTTCCTTACGATCATGTACCGGGGCACCCACAGGAACAGATCTATATCCTGCTATGATTTTTAATATGGTTTTAAAATTAATGTGTTTAAAAATGAGTGCATTCCATTTACTCAAAAAGAATTGTTTTCCCCAATGTTAAACTTTGATTTATAATAGCAACATTGTTTCAGTCAGTTGTGTCAATGATTTCTAAAGAAATGGCCGTGGGTCTGCTATTGTACACGTGTCCAAGTTATTTCACCAAAAAGTGGCTGCTGGGTGAGATTTGCTCTCAAGGAGCAGCTGCTACAGCAGCTACAGTTCTCAATTGAAAATCTTTTTATATTTACTCCTTGATTCTGTTTTGCATATTTTGTCTCTTTAGTCTCTGTCATGCCTATTTTCAGTTCTTATATTTTGGAGTTGAATACTAGTTATTAACTGTCTTTGGTATTTCTATTTTAATAAAATTTATGTTTCCATCTCTATTTTCTATATAATGCTTTCATATTAATCTTTGTAAAACATAAGTTTATCTAATTTTCCAGTCCAAAATGGATCTCTATTGCCTAAGAAGTCATCTAAATCTGTAACTGGACTGGGTCCAAGAGGTTCCTGAAGCTAAGTTGAAGAACTTAATGCACCATATGCATAGAATGATGGAGGTTTTCAGGCTCCTGTCACAGAAAAAGAGTTTTAAGGACCAGTTAGGAAGAAGCATGAGAAAGGTTTTATTAGGCAGGAATTAAATGGCACACTCATATACAAAAAGTGAAGGCCCCTAAAAAAGAAAAGGCACCATGTAGACTGGAACTGGTATATTTTTGGGTTCCTGGGAGCATTTTGAACATGAGTGATCTACGGTGTGTATTCCCACTTTCAGGTTACCCATTTGGCAGGCTACATCAGAATGCAAGCCACTTACTGTGTTTCAAGTCAATATGTGCTGCCCATTAATATTGTTGCTTTCTTGAGAAATTATAACTTATAGGTGAAAAGGTGAGGTCCAGAGCCCATGCACAGATTTACCAAGTCTTTAAGAACTTTAGTATTTTTTAAAAGTACATTTCGTTTGTACTTTTGCCCTTTTGCCCTTTAAAAGGGCAAAAGGCTTGAATAACTTCGTGTGTAAGGAAGCTTCAGTTTTCTTAGAAGTACAGTATAAGACCCCCAATATCCCTGTCTCCTTTCTGCATTTTTTTCTTTGTTCCCACTTCAAATCCAACCCAAAGTATAATTTCATTTTTAGTCCCCAAATTTATGTCTCCCCTAATTACATTATTCACTGAATCCTAAATGTTCTCCTTGTAAAAAAAATTCATCATGTACATTATTTTCTTTGTTCAGTTATAGTTTATTCTGTTTCTATATGTTGAAATTTAAAAGCCACCTTTCTTTTTATTTATTTATTTTATTTTATTTTTTTTTTCATTTTTACGTATTTGGTACAGGGCCTCACTATACAGCTCAGACTTGTAGTGATCCTCCTGTATTCAGCCTCCCCAGTGCTGGGATTATAGATATGCACCACCAGGCCTGAGCTTAGTCATTGGCTAAGTGCACCCCAGGGGTGGGGCAGGCATGGCATGTGGACCGGGGATTGAACCCTGGTAACTATGCTTGCCAAAGCAGTCACTTAGTCCACTGAGCTCTCTCCCTGGCCCTAAAAGCCACCTTTGCACATGCAGTTATCTATGATTTCTCCTGCCTTCTGAAAATAAAATGATCTTTCTCCTTTGGAAAAGTCATCACCTAATTAAAGGTAAGACAAAAATTAGAGATCGAATAACAGTAAATAGTGGTCATCCGATCTAGCAGACCAAATAGCAAAGGACAGTTACTGACCCTCTTACCACAGGATATCAAATCTGAATGGGAGTAGTCAATTCTAATGCATTAGAAACACATATGAGAAAGCAGTAAATAAATAATGCAATAGAAAACAGGAGCTCACACAGGAAGTGTATGATTTATAGAGATGTTACAAAGCCATGCTTAATGATCTAGCTGTTTCATAGCTATCTTGCATTGAATTCTGGTTGACTATGTCATTCTTGTCTCCCTATCCCACCTTTTATTATTGTAAGAGACTCAATAATTCGATATCTTGTCCACCCAGTGACTTGGTATTGCTAGATTTTTAATAGCTGGAGTAGGAATGGCTTAAGGGCCCCTTTACTGTAGGCAGCATTACTGTGTCATGCAGATTTAAAAATATTCAGAGGGTATAATCCACCACTCCACACCAGCCTTCCTCCCTTCCCATGATATAGCTGGTCCACACTAGCTCCCATACTACAGTATGAGGTCTTGGCATAGATGCTGTTATGTTATTAGTTATATTTCATTCATTATACTGTATGGCACATATACAGGACCACATAAATCTCTGTCATGACTAAATTGGTAGACAATGTTTTGAGGGGAGAAACCTTCCACACAGTTTAAATACAGAATTAGAATAATTTTTCTTACTTGAATACAATATAAGATTCTGTTCACTAATAAGTCTTCATGACAGATTTTGTACTTTTTTTTGGAAAATTATTCAACAAATTGCTGATTCTACTCTCTTATTAGAATGTTGAAGCTCAGGAAACCATAATTTTAATCATAATCATTGACAGTGCCATTTTACTCCATGCTCCAGAGCCTTGTAATCCTTAAATTACTCTTATGCATGTATGGGAATATAATGAGATCTGAACAACAGTGCAGAAAAAATCATGAATGATTCTAGTTGGTTTTTTAAATTCTTAATAAATAAAAATATATGCCCATATAGATTATTTTATTGAGTGGCAAAATGAAACATTTGAAAAGATGTTTTTAAAATTAATTTTATTGAGAAAAAGACAGCAATGAGACAGTTTCAAAACAAATTAATAGGACAGTTTCAATAATTAATACATTGCATATTATTATCTTCTTAGTAGTTATTCAAACTACAAGATGCAGACATGATATGCTGTCCAAATACTATTAGTACAAATCTTTCTTCTCATTGAACTAAAAGTAGCTGTATATCTATCCCAACTATTTGTATATACAAATACAAAACGGTCCTTCCTTTGTATCCCCTTTTTTGTTTAATTTTGTCAGAGATGGGTATTCCATCACCATTTAAATATTGTAGGTGCATGAATTCAGCAAAATAATCCAATATAGTCCAGTAGTCCATAATTGTAGTGGGTATAAATATTAACTTTCTCTTTAAAAAAGACTTTGTATCTTTTTAAACATAAGTATAGAGAAAAAAGTAAATGGGCCTAGTGCAAATGAGTTATTTTTTAAAATTGGTATTAATGAAGAAGTTCTACAAACTTGGAAAAATATAATAAAAATCCTAGTGAGAAGCAAATTTCACATTACCTGTTCTAGTTTATACAAATGTTAGAGACTAATACTGAAAGTGCTTGCATTAACTTTTTCAATCCTATGATATAGGTGTGAGGAGTCATTCCCAGTACACTGCATCCATGGTAATGAGTGTTTTACACAACTAAATGCTTTGCATGAGTCTGTACCTCTACACCCTTGTACGGAAAGTATCATTATCCTCATTGGAAATAAAAAAGATCTCTTATAGTGACAAGCTAGATGCAAAGAATTCGCCTAACTGCAGTGACTTTTACATCTTCACTCAGAGGTTATTTTCCTTTCATAATGCAGTATTTCATATAGGATGCGACATGATGCCTTACATATTTCCTTTCCCCTTTTGCTTTCCTTCAGGATTTGCTACAAATCAAATTGAATCAGTGCTATGGTTGGGACCTGAATTGACCTCTAGAAGTTCACGTGTCCATGGCACAGTCCCCAGCTTGGAGGTACAGGGAGGCTGTAGCATCTTTAGAGCTGGGGCGCAATGGAGAGTCTTCAGGTCACTAGGGGCACAGTCCTGATGGGGACAGTTCGAGCTCAGCTCTTGTGCTCTGTCTTTTGTGTTCCAGGCATGAGGGCAGGGTTTTGCTCTGAGTACTCTCACCACTATGCTGGGCTGCTTTGCTCCAGGCCTGGTAGGAAGGAGGCTGACAAATCATGGACTGAATTTTCCAAGCTATGAACCAAGATAAATCTTTTCTATTTATAGATGTATTATCTCAGTTATGCTCTAGAGTAACAGAAATCTGACTGAAATAAATAGAGTAAAATAGATATTCCCTTTACCACTAGAAAGCTCTACTACTCTCATAATCCCACCACACACAATTTGGATTTGAACATTTTTAATAAAGTGAATCATGCTGCAGGCTGGGACTATACTTTGTTTCTATCAACACAATGCTTATAACTTATCTTGTCCTCCAAATCACATATTAAAATCTGAGCACCCTATACATTTGGAGCTGGGGCATTTGGAGGAGGTGGAGTGGCAGCATGAAGGTGGCCCTGATCTGGTGGATTAATGCCCTTATATGTAAATAAGAGAAAACATGGGAAGCATAATCTCTCTCTCTCTCTCTGTCTCTCTCTCACTTTCTCTCTCTCTCCTCCTCGCTTCTCCCTGTTCCTTCTCCACTTCCCAAGTGAAGAAACAAAATGAAGATCATTTACAAGTCACAAAGAAAGCCCTTACTAGACCCCTTCCAAGCTTGTCAAAGTTAGAGAAATAAACATTTGCTATTTAGAATCTCCAGTCCATGGTAATTTGTGACGGTAAATTGTACTAAGACTATTCCACAACACACACTTCAATGAATTCTTGTAGAATTAATTTTTAAAAATTTATTTGTTACAGAAAATCAAACTCAGGACTTTATGCTACCAGGCAGGCACTGTGCTGCTGAGCTATATCCTCAGCTGAATTTCTGCAGAATTGTGTTGCTTTGGGGCCCACTTTGAATATAAAAGTTTATCTTTTTTCACCCTAAAAGCCAAGATTAGTTACACAGCGCAGTTTTAAATTCTATGCCTCTTCCGAGTTACTGTAGGGGATTCGTACAGAACCTAGCCTCCGCAACTAGTCACAGAGATGGTCACCAGGCTTTGAGACAGTTAGGTGCGGTTTACCGGCCTCACTCAGGCTCCAAACCTTCACGAGCTCAGATATACTGCAGGAGCAGCTCTCAGTTGTGCCGTCATCCACTGAACTAATGCTATTGCTTTAAACTCAACATTTGTAACTGCCTGTGAGAACACTGCTTGGCTAATGCCCCAGTGAAGAACCCCCGTACAGGCTTTGGCCCTGGTCCCTCTTTCTTCCCCTGCTCTCAACCGCTAGGTCAATACACATGTCCCAAGATCATCCCCTTTCCATTAGTCTTGAGAGCCTGCTGCTCTTTTCTCTCTGTGGTCTGTAAATAATAGAAGTTATCTCATTCCATGTGTTTAATTGTGCTTCTTTGCCTGTGCCTTACCTAACCAACACGTCTAAGCCCAACTTTTTTCCTGGCCAGGGCTCTTTTAAAGAGCACCTGTCTGAATAGGAATTAACTTGACAGAGGGCTGGTGACAGAGGGATGTGGAAATGCCTCTGACACTTGGGTACTAGGGCATCCATGAGGATATAGAAGTCTTGTGAAAAACATAGTCCAGTTACTTATAATGAAGGGCTTGAGAATCCTCTCTCTGTCAGGACAGGCTAGATTTTATATCCACTCTCTAGAGGAAGACCTCACAACCAAATTAGAAAGAACTTCTATTTATAAAACGTTATATATAAACACACACGGAGAGACACAAACAATTACATGTTTTTGCATTGCTAAGATTTCAAAGAGATTGACAAGGAATTTGAAGATCAACATTTCTTAAAGCTATTTGAACTGAAACCAAATACAGTCCAAGCTCCCCGCCCCAAAAAAGCAAAACCTCAGGTATATAACTGTCATGGAATTCTCACTAAAAAGTGCTCTAAAAATCAGAACACCCAGAGTCACTCTAAAAAAAAACACTTTGCACTTGCAGTTATTGCCTTAGACACTATCTGGTGAGTCCATCTGTTATTAACAGATGTTCTCTTGCCAAGAAGGGGAATTCTGTTTCATGCTTTATGGTGAAAGGGTATTACATAAAGGAGTGCTTTATGTTGCCATATCTGAGTTGACTGCTGAGAACCAGAAATGTGTCCAAGTCAAATTGTAACTCTTTGGAGAGGCCAGGAAGAGTAAAATCAATATTTTAGGTGTTTGCAGGGTTTGTCAAAAGTAGTAAAGGGATATTTGACTGTCTACATTGAGAGAATGCATTGACTATTTCATAGGCCATAAATAGAAAGAGGTTGTTTAGCTAAGTGATATTGTGTGTCTGTCTTTGTATGTATGGCTTCATACAGGGGAACAAAACATCAGCCCCTTTCATAGGTCCGTCTGGTAGAGATTTAAAATCAGAAGAGCCTCTATTCTCATCCTAAAGCACAGTTGTGAGTGGGTTCACTCACAAAGATAGATTTCATAGCCCTGTTTTCTTTCTCTTTTTGAACTAAGTCTATTAATATCCCCCCCCATTTAACTCTGATTCATGGGACCTAAAGTATTATTTGAAGTTAGGTGAGGAAGTTGTACACCAACCTATAGAACCTGATCGTTCAAGGAGCTATTTTGATTAATGGCTAAATCATTAGTAATTGTATTGTAATCCTAAAAAATACTAAGCATATCAGAAACAAATATATATATTTATTGTTTAGATGCTTAAACTCAAGCACTATGAAGACACTATTTTTTAAGCATAGAAATAATTGAATATGATTTATACATACTTATTTCCCAAGCTATTGAATAAGAATTAATCAAACAGCTTAAGAATTTTACTAAATTATTGATATTTATTTTAATACAGTGTTTTTGAAACTATATCCCCAAGGAATAAAGATTTTGCATGCTGTTAATACATGTTAGGTGAAAATCAGTTTCTGAGAATAAATATGTTTGAAAAAAAATATTACATAAAGAATACTCAGAACTCAATAGAAAGAAAACAATTTGATTCGTTTCAGTGATAGGGATTAAATTCAGGGCCTTGGGCTTGCTAGGCAGTGTTCTGCTACTGAGTTGTAGCTGCAGCCCAGCAACTTGATTTTTAAAATAAGCAAAGAATCACAAGAGGATTTATGGAAGGTAAGAACATAGAAAGATATTCATCTTTATGAACAAAAAATTAAAATCATGATGAAATTCCACTTTTCAGTGGAAATCAGGAGGGCAAAAACAGAAATTGGATAATATGAAGAGCCTTCAAGGTTCTAGAATATTCTTATTGCTAGTAGAAACACAATATGACATGCACAGAATTCCACACACACTGTGAAAGAGTTTTATTTTAAACATGCACTTGTTTTATCACTCAGAAATCCAATTCTTCTAGATTTGTCCTAAGACAATAAAAATTTATTCTATATACAAAAATGTACCCAGGAGGGTTATAGCAAAGCTTTCTATGATCACCAGACCAGAAACAATGTAAATGTCTTTCAATGGACAAATAGTCAAAGAAATTATAGTACACTTATACAATGAAAACAGTAAAAAGAATTAACTATGAATATAAATAACTGAACATATCTCAGTCTTTATAATGAATAAAAAAAGCTGGGCTCCAAAGTTAATTACATGATCCTTTTTAGTTACATGTATATACCAATACAAAAGACACAATCATCTGCTAGGACTAGGGAGCATGGGAAGGATTTCTTTCTGAGCATAGGTATGAGGAAAAGAGGCTCTGATTCAAGATCTTTGGTCAAGTATCAAATTTGTTATTCCTTATCTCTTTAATCTTGAGAAAGTGGCCTAAGCTTTTCTGTACCTCCATTTTTCCAACTTTAAAATAAAGCTGAGAACAGGACCTATTGCCGAAGAGTGTTGCGAAGACTTAACTTCAGTTAATCAATGCACTTTTCAGAGTTTATGCAAATGTGGTGTGTCTCTACTGTGATAGCCATGATAGGAATCTTACTGAATGTTTCATACATTCAATAAGATTCCTAGACTATACAAACTGTACACACAGCTACCTGAGGAGGTAGCTTACTGGTAGAACTTTTCCTTAGTATACAAAAAACTTTGAGTTCAATACCCAATACCTTCAAAGAGCAAACAAAACAAAAATATTAAAGTATGGTAAATCTTTTTAAAAGGATTTTAATTAATTAATTAAGTATAGGGTCTCACTGTGCAGTTTGGGCTCTTAGTGATTCTCCTGTCTCAGCATTCCCAGTGCTGGGATTACAGGTGTGTGCCACCATGTCTGGTTAAGGTGGCTGGCAGTGAGCACCATGAGTTCTGAAACCAGCAAGGTTTGTGATACCAGGAATCAAGCCCAGATCCTTGTGCTTGTCAGGTAGGTGCTTATACTGTTGAGCTATTTTCCCAGCCATAAAGTACAGTAAACCTTGATATAGATTATCAACCTGTAAGAGAATATAGCATGCATTTTTTCCCAAAAATTTAAGCACTAAATTTCTGTATAATGGCTTAGCTGACTATATTGAAAGAGTAATCATTAGAGCAAAGATTTCTGAGAATAGCCCTCAGGAAAATATTGCAGACTCTTCTGAGAACTAATGAGTTAATTTAAAATACTTGGAAAATAATATGACTCTAAAGAATTACTTCAGAATTGTTGGCATTATTGCAGGTTAAGTTGTCATCATCTCATTTGAAATGTGTGCTGAGGCTGTCAGATAACTTGCCCATCTGTTATTCAAGGTGCACAAGGGTTTAAGTGGAATGCAGCATTTGTTCAGGCATTAGTCTTACTGTCCATAAATAACAGAAAGACAATCTAGAAAAGAGAGGCCACGAGTGAGAAATAAATCTCAGGTTGGCTTTCTGCCTAGGACTAATGAAGGAAAAGAAGGTGAGCCAAAATGAACAATGATTCAAAAGGGACAAGTGAATGGGCATTAATTTATTTTATTCACAAGGTTCATGACTCTAGATATCACAACTTGTGACCAATACGAGGTTTTGTCAAGCCCATAGCTGAGATGTCACCTTGGGGACCCTGTACAGGTAGAAAATAACTCACACACATGTACAAGCATATACACTTGCACATACACCAAGTAAATTTTTGACAGTGACATTGGCTGAGCCTTCAGCAGCCAACTTCCTATCTTTTACAAGCATATTGGCCCAGAAGTCACACTTCAAAACTCAAGACTGTTTGTACTTTCCTTTTATAAGGCAAGATATAAAACAGACATTTCAATAACTACATGGCTTGTTTTGATATTCTTAATTAATTCTGCCTATACCATGAAAAAATTAACATAAAAATTGGCAACTAGATGTAGTTACCAGCTAAATTAATTTACTTGACTTTCAATTTTTAAAAAGAATAACTTCTTAATAATCTAATATTTACATATGTTAGGAAATGTAGCAAACAAGGATACATTATTAAGAGTAGAACTGTAGGAGCCATTATAATAGTTTTATGACACATTTTTAAAGCATACTTTTACTGGAAGAGAATATGAAATATAAAATTGTAGATATAAACATTTTAGGATCTTGTTATTTTATCTAGTTTTTGAAAAGCAGCTTTAAAATGTTACTTTAGGTACTTTATATTTCTCTTGTGTATATTTCCACAGGCTCGTCTTTCCTTCCTTTTATTTATTTATTTACTTTTTATCAATTTAGGACAGGGCCTACAGGGTCTCACTACACAAATTGGACTTTTAGTGATTCTCCTGTTTTCAGCCTCCTAAATGCTGGGATTACAGGCATTCACCACCACACCCAGTCTCAATCTCCATCTCACTGTGCCCCAGGGGCAGGGCTGAGGATTGAATCCCAGCTGCTGTGCTCTGCTGAAGCAGGCACTTTAGTCTGCTGAGCTATCTGGCTGACCCTCTTCTTCTTTCTTCTATTTAGACATTAACAAAAGTAGGTACCCAATGGAGTCAATAAATTTCTGCTTAAAACTGTGTATTGCCTTTAATGTGTGTGCTAGGCAAGTGGGATTCACCCTTTCTAAACTTCAGGCCCTTTACTTAAAAGGTGAGAGCCATGGCTGTCCAGCCAACATTACTAAGGTACTGTGAAGATCCGAAGAAATCATAGCACTCAGTAAACTGAGATACTGGGAAGGTGTTGACTCACAGAGTCATCAAGATTATCTTTTTCAAATCGTCCACTAATCCACGTTTGTCCAAATGCCTCATTAATATTGCTTTGCCAAAGCTTGACAATATATTTATGCTGTACACTATTCTTTTAATCCTGGTATTTGTGTTAGTTCTTTAAGGATATGTAAAACTAGGACAATGTGTGGATAGAGTGTGTAAGATAAAGCTTACTCCTGAGCTTTGTAGACCACTCATGCTCTGTTCTCAAGCAGGTTCATTCACAGGCATCTCAGGTTCTTGCTTCCTGCTTCTGTCACTCTTTAACACTTCCTTGAGGTGGTGGGAGAGAAGGCTCTGTAACAAGAGCATGTGGATGGTGTTCAGGTTACTAATTTTTCTTCTTTTCGTTTCTTCTTCATTCCCTTTTTTTGCTCTTCTTCCTTATCTTTTTCCCTCCCTCCTTCCTCCCCTCCATCTCTACTTCCCTGCTCCTCCCACCCTCCATTCTTTCTTCCCTCACTGCCTCCTTTCCTTCTTTCTACCTCTTTTCCTTTGCTTTGAGTACTGGGGATTGAACTCAGGGCCTTCAAATTGAGTTAAATTTCTAGCCCTTTTCATTTGGAGGCAGGATCTCGCCAACTTGCTAAATTTCTGAGGCTGGGCCACAATTTGTGATTCTCCGACACCCACCTTCCAGAATTGTGGGATTACTGTCTGCCACCATACCATGCTCCAAGGTACTAGTTTTTAAATTTAACTATGCAACTAATCTTGGACAAGGGAAACTCGCTCTTTCTATTTTTTCTAATTTTTATTTTTTTATGTGTTTAGTATAGGGTCTACAGGGTCTCACTACACAGAATGGACTTGTAGTGATCCTCAGTTTTCAGCTTCCCAAGCACGGGGATTACAGGTGCAGGCTAACACAACCAGTCTCAGACACTGTCTCTACACCCCAGGGTGCTCCTGCCTATCAGGTGCTTTAGTCCTCTAAACTATCTGGCTGGCCCCACTCTTTCTATTCTATTAGTACTGGGGATTAAGCCCAGGCCTTCATGTTTGCTATAAAAGCACTATATTGTTAGGCTACATCCTTGCCTAGCCCTGGAAAGTGAAACTAAACTTCTCTGCATTGCTCTGTATTCATTTGTAAATAAGATGGTATCAAGGCCTACTTCATAGAAATGTGAAGTTTAAACCATGCTGTATTCATTAAAATGCTACTGAGCACACAGTAGGGGCTTAATAGTCATTGTTGCTGTGAAGTAGAATCTACAGCAGGAATTTGCATAATTTTACAACTACTTACCTCATTTTGTTTATTCTGTGACTGCTATATCTCTAGACCTGTTCCATACATAGTTTTAGTGTAGCCATTCATTCTGTTGTTACTAAATTCTTGCATCACAGCATATGGACTATGCTAATCTCCCTTAAATCATTTATATTAGCTTTCTCACCTACTTACAAAAGTCTTTCTACTTCTTCATTCCTACTTGTCTTACAGAGTTTACATAAAATATCATTTCCTTGAAGATGTCTTCTTAATTATTAATAATAGTATCAAATTTCCCTTTAATCACTAGTATACCATGAGCCATCTGTATGTCTTTGTTCAGATGACTGATCACAATCATCATAAAACAAATCTGTAATTGGTCATTTATTGACTCATCTACTAAAATTCTTACTCTACATTTCCAGAATTTGGCAGAATATCCAATAAATATTCATGAAATATGTAAGGAATAGGTAATCAAGCCAATTTGTTACATCAAATACTCAATTTTAATATGATAGTCACATTTCAAAATGTCAAAGAACCATAATTTAGAGTCTAATTAAATTTGTAAATATCAAATGAGATAATTCATGAAATGTATTTCTTTATGCCTAGTCAAAACTACACAGACATAAAATACTGTGATTATATTATCAAATATTTTCCTTTGGATGAGTAAGTTCACATCCTATAAAATTTCCCATAAAATCCATGGACTTTCAAAAATCATGGATTCTAGGGAAAGACTATCACATATCTGTCTTTATACAAGTTTAAGTTTAGAACATAAAATTTTTCACAATATTTTTGTAGCACATATTAGAGGAAGTATATTAGATAATTATTAAATACTTTACCTGTAGTACAAATTAGACTTTAGATAAAATAATTCACCTCCCATCTGAGGCATAGCTTTGAACAGGTTTTCATTAACATCTGGTATTTCCCTACTCACTTTTCTCATTATTAAAGCCAGTAAATGGCTCAGGTTGAGATTATTCTCAAAGGGTCTTTAGAGGAGAGCTGACCAGATCTGCTTATTACTTTGCTTTCCAAATGTTCCCAAAATATCCTTTGGTAATCAATGCGTGACTAACATTCTAGAACCTATTAAGAACAAAGACTTTGGAATCCACTAAACACTAGGCTTCACTCTTAGTGGAAACTGTTAATTAATTTGCTGAGAAACCTTTTATATAAAGGATCCTATTTAAAATATTCATTCTTCCTTGAAATTCAGTTCAAGTAAAAAGTTGTCTTTTCAGATAAACTTGTATATGTTCTCTAATTAACTCTATATTCTGTTTAGTTCAAACTCTTTCTATTTATTCTTTTTCTTTGCCAGTTTGTCTATAGCAACTAACTGTAATTTTACATAGTTATGTATCCATCAATTTATTGGGATTTTTTCTATATTCAACGTAATTTGATTGTCTTGTATATTATCATTTCTAGTCTTATAATCTTGACTCAAATTCAAGTAAACACAAATACTAAACAAAAAAAAAGTAAACTGGCACTTCTTCATGGGTGATAATACCAAACTCCAGAAGTTACCTAAAGTCTTATGATGCTTATAAAACCTTTTAGAGTCATACTATGTTTTTCCTATCATGCAACAATCATTTAGATAAAATGTCATGACTTTTTCTGAAAGAAATAGGTGTTGCTTTTTATTGTATGTTAACTCTCCATCATGCTTTTTTTGTTGCCTTTTGCACTGAGTTGTCCTCCACTCCATATCCCATTTCCAAGATGTGTGCCATTCAACCAATGAACAGTTACAGCAAGTAACACTGCAGATCTCAGGAGATACCATGAAAGGCTAGGAGGATGATGCACCTCTATATTTCTTGCTTGGGGAAAAGGGATATTATCTTGGCACACCTAAAAGGTAATATGATTTGAAGTCTGTCAGCTGTAGATTTGAATCCTAATTCTCCACTAACTACCATGAAAATATTTTATTAATTCTTACGATCTTTTCACTTTAAATTTCTGGAATGCTATTATGGGTACTCTGTGAACTCATGTATAGAAACAGTGAGTGGGAGAGTGTTGCTATTCATAAGGGCATGGCAGCTGCACAGGCCTATTTTACTCTCTCCTTAGCAGGTGGGTAACTTTGTGGCTCTAACACCAAACCCAAATTAAACTAAAACCCAATTTAAGCAACCCAATAAACCACTATGTGCTTGACAGGAAGAGCTGAATGATAATTATGAAATAGACCTGTGAGCCAGGATTGGTCAAAGAGAAAATGCTGTGAAAAACATTTTCTTCACCTGTGTGACCTTTTCGTTTAGTTCCCTTGGCCAGGGCCCTCATGATTTTGACTGGTTGACTCAGGTCCTCCCTCTCACAGAGTTTTCCTCCTGAGGGGAGCTCTCAGATTTCTTCTCCATGAGCCATCCTCTCTCCAGAGGGCCATTAAACTGACAAACCTTCTGGTGTGGTATTGATGGCTGGGAATGGGCTCCTCAAGTGCACACTAAACTTTTGGAAGATGAAGTTGGCAACATTTTGGAACAAAGGCTCTTTTTTGTTTTACTGTGGCATATTTATCAAATGATTTTAAAATATTGAATTCTAATTATAAAAGATCTTATGAGGAGAAAGAATTAAATAATTTGTGGAAATACAATGTCAAACAAAATTAATCAGGTTCATTTACTGAACTACTCTTCAGATCTCTTACTAGTACATGAAATAAAAGGAGGCAGGAGACCATACAAAATCACTAGTTCAACAATTCCTTGTTCAAGACTTTGAATATAAGGGGACATGGTTCTAGATGCTGATGATATAGTGTTGAATCATACATAAGATCTGCTTTTCTGGGGAGCTGACAATTTGGTTCTCAGGCTTTGGTTGGTGGTAGGGAGAGGAGGTAGAAAATAAAT
Source organism: Tympanoctomys barrerae (assembly GCA_002564285.1). Taxonomy (NCBI): domain Eukaryota; kingdom Metazoa; phylum Chordata; class Mammalia; order Rodentia; family Octodontidae; genus Tympanoctomys; species Tympanoctomys barrerae. Next base: position 15,730 of record NDGN011392597.1, read on the forward strand.
ATGCAAACAAACATGCTAGGTATTGTGATATAATGTTAAATACTAATGTCAAAATAGATGTAACAATATAGTTGATATGAAAATCTCTGATTGAGGAGAAAGAGCCCTACAGATGCCCAGAGAGAATTAGAAAATGAGACCAGCCTAGGTAGGAAGGAGTTAGTCATATTCATGGCATTGGTCAGTGTCCTGTCACTGGGACAAAGTACTTGATATGATAAATTTATATAGAGGAAAGGTTTGCTTTGGCTTGTGGTTTCTGAGGTTTCAGTCTATGGTTTCTTCGGCCGTCCTTTTGGGCTATGGGATACAAGTAAATCACAGAATGAGCACATAGTATAGGAAGCCAGTCCATAGGCCACTGACTGGCAGACAGAGAGAGAAAGAGCGAGGGCTAGGACCGCAATGCCTTCTCCAGGGCACACCTCCAAAGACTGAATCTCCTTCCTTTAAAGCTTCCGCTTGTAAAGATTCCATCATAATACCACAGATTGTGATTAAATCTAGCAGATGGCCTTTTGGGGATGTTTAAGATCCAAGCCATAATATTCACCCTCATATAAAACTGATTGGAAATCTCTTTTCCTGAACTTTGCCAAAGGATAGTGTTTCGAAGAAAATATTTCAAGAAAAAGTACGCTATAGCTTAAGGAACCCCACTATTTTAAGCTAAGTCCTCTCTGTTTTGTTCCCTCATCTGTGAAACAGGTTATGGCATTGAAAGCTCTAAGATTTTTTTAAAGAAGCCAAAAGAATCTCTGGTACATATGAATACTCAATAGCTTTCAATTTCTTTTTACTCTCTTATACATAAATCATGCCAAGAGAGATAATACTTAAGACATAGTGTATTTCTGCATCCCTCACTAGTGTTCTGTTGAGTATTGTTCTCAATATCTTCATGCTTTTTTTGTTTGTTTGTTTTTGTAGAACTGGGGATTGAACTCAGGCCCTTGTGCTTGTCTGGCAAGTACTTATTCTACTGAGCTATTTCCCTAGTCCCAATATCTTCATGTTGAATCACTCAATCTCATTATTAGTAAAGTTGGATTTAATTTTATTTTTACTAAAAATTAGATTTTATTAGTAAAATTAATAAATTAAATTTATTGATAAATTAAAAATTTGTTTATTAATTAGTTAAAATTAATAACATTAAATTTTATGCTAGCACATTGGAGAAAAATGAATAAAAATACATAAAGATTTTTATTTCTGTAGTATGAAATAATTATTTTTTATCATAAACTGTCCTCAGAAACATCACTGATTGGACTAAAACTTTAGGCAATTACAGTTTCTTTCCATAAAAATGAACTTTAGTCATAAATATTTGCATTAGCAGATAGAAAGGGCATTGTTTATAAAAATACAATTACAGATCCTTTGTCCATTAGTTTCAAAGAAATAAATATAATCCTATGTTATCTAATGAATATCTTTTTATTAAAAATTAATCTTTTAGTTTATAATAGAAAGAAACATTAAGTGAAAATTTTTAGTGATTCATTTTCCACAGTTTCAAAGTAAAGTTACAATGGAGCACATTTTAAGTAAGAATAGAAAATTATCTGTCAAAATAAATACTTTCATCTGACTTGTGAAGAACCTATTTAAAAGGATTATGAAGATTTATCTAAAAATTTAAATTTAGATATACAGTGTTTTAACAAGTTTTGCATTTTTTATTTTTACTAGCATAGGCAACTTATAGATAAAATAAGCAAATTACTTAAGTAATTACTTAAGTAATTTGCTTACATCAATAACCACCAAAGAATCCATGTGGGAGTATTAACAGACAAATTACTCAGATACAGGAAAATGACCAAAATAGAAATGCAAGGTTTAGTATAAAAAGAAAAATTGTAAAAAGCCATAAGTTTTTTTAAAGTAAGTAAATACATTAATGTATTTACTATTTAAATATTATTTAAAAATATCTGAACTCAAAAAACAATCTTTTCTCAAAAATATATTTAGGACAGGGTCTACAGGGTATACAGGGCTCACTACAAAGGTTGGACTTGTAGTAATTCTCCTGTTTTCAGTCTCCTAAATGCTGAGATTACAGGTGCACACCACCACGTCCAGTCTCAGTTGCAGGCTCAACACACCCCAGGGACAGGGCCAGCATGATGGGGATTGAACACTGGCCCATGTACTCTGCCTAAGCAGGGATCATTCTTATACTGTCAGGAATTTATACAGTAGAGGCCAGGCAAATAGCTCAGTAGAATAAGTGCTTGCATGGCAAGCACAGGGGCCTGAGTTCAATCACAGGTTCAACCAAAAAAAAAAGAGAGAAATTTATGCAGTAGTTT